>UZAF01016223.1:16009-33312 GCA_900617895.1 Haemonchus placei | reverse complement strand
CGCCCCTTCAACTCATTCAGATCGCGTAATCTTCTGATCTCCTCTCCTCTATAGATGTTGGATTGGGCTTCTATCATCTATAGAGGAGAGGATAGCGGAAGATTACGCGATCTGAATGAGTTGAAGGGGCGATGGGCGGAGTCGCGCCGCCTCAAATGGGCGGCGCGACCCCGCCCATCGCGCCAAACGACCGGCACCCTAAGCATATTGAGAAAAGGTTGGTGTAGAATAAAATGTGTTGCGCCTGTTGTAATAAACTACACCTTGAGATCGCTGTATTAATTGGGTTCCCGTCCAAAATTTCGCTGCAGCACGAATCTTCCGTAGTGGTTCTGCGGCACCTATCTGCGAGATTCTTTAAGGGGTACCAGGTGTAGGTGCTGGTCATGGTTCTATTACTGCTGAGGTGAGCTCGTTAGAGAAAGGTCTGCACAGAAGGTGAAGTGCGTGTGTTTGTTTACCTTTTTGCTCAAAAACAGCTTGCGGTTGTCTGTTTGGGAAAATAAAGTTTCAAAAAATGCTGTTGTGGGGTTTTTTTTCATGTGCAGAGCATCTTCTAAGAAACGGTTGTGCCTTGCAGGAACTATTCATATACCGTCCTCCCCTTCATCCTTCCGAGATCCAAGGATGTACTGTGTTCGACACCTGCGCCGTTGTGAATACCCCTGACGTTATGGATCTAAGTGTAAGAAGTAGGTTCTGACTCATTCAAATATGAGCCATTGAAATGGATATGTCTATCCTCTAGAACTTTTTCGATACGAGCTGAGACCTAAAGGGGTTCGAGCCTCATATGCGGTCAGACAAATAAATCTTCATTCGCGGCTTCCATCTCGTTTTCCGTCGTAAGCTGGCGCCTTCTTGAAACTGCACTCATACGTCGCTGCTCATTTTCCTTAAATCTGGAACAGAAACTTATCTGAATAAGAGATTGATAATATCTAGCGTTGAGTGGGTTCCCAGCAGTCAGTCCCGTGCGTGTCCTTTTCATCCATCTAGAGCCGTTAGAGCTTATCAAATAGAATGAAACTCTGTTCATCTTTCAGATCATGTTCTAGTAATTATTCCTTTCCCGGTGTTGACCGAACTGGATCGACTGAATAAAAATAGTGGTAATAACGAGTTGCGTGCGGTAAGTTTTCTCTTCTCATTTGTGTTTCAAAAGTTGGTTGCATAGTAATATTACTGCTCATTGAATTACTTTTAGAAAGCTCGGGTAGCCATGCGTCGGCTTCGACAGTTGCATTCAAGCAGATATGTCGAGTTGGAGGACTCTAATGATGTAATAGGTTTACTTTGATTGTTTTTTTTTACATAAGTCTTGCTCGACCTTGACAGTCAAAAATAAATCTAATGTTTTGATGTCCATTTCCCCTTTCAAATTACATACGCGCAAACACAGTTTTGATGCGAGATCATTTTCAAAGGCATGTGCATGATTTTGTCTCCTTTGACTGCTTCTGTTCTGCTTACAATGCATTTTGACGGGAATTACGGCTGGAAAGAGCACATTATTCAAGAGCCAGGCTGGTAGTAGGCCGATACTATGCATGCCTTTGACATTATAGTTAGGGGGAAGTAGTATCTACAGAAGATGTTGTTTCACTCAAGTAAGCTTCCAAAGATTTGATATGTTCTGTTTCAGTCCAAACGAGGTGTGGATGGAATTATTGCCACTAACAACGACGAACGCATATTGCGATGCGCTTACAGAATTCAAACCGCACGTGTGTCACTCTATTTTTACAGTATTACTTGGTTTTCTGAATCTCTTACAAATCTCATGGTCGTTCAGTGCCACCTGATTGCCTTCATGCTGGTAAAATTGTTTTTGTGACCGACGACTGCAATCTTTCCCTGAAGGCGGCTGCTCATGCTGTCAAGTGTATGACATCTGAAGTTTGTTGTTCCCTTATATTCTGCTTGGGTATCTCTTGATGAGCATCCAGCATCCGGTAGGGCAATTAATGTCCCATATCCCATGAGCATATGATTATTCACAGAGCCTTACCAGGTAGTTAAGATCCATTTATTCGGGAGTTTACTATTCCACCAATAATACTGACGATATCACTACAACGTTCAGCAATAGCCGCAAATCGCTAGATCGATATGTATCTAATCCTTTTTTGAAGAATTTTTACAATCACGATGCGTGGGAGCTAGGGAGGCCGCTAGATCGGAGTGTTTCAGTATCGCTTGTTCTACTGCTGTCATTATACTTGGGTTGAATTACTGCCCAATCACTGAACTAGTAAACTTGTTGAAATGAATTTCTCTAGACTTTTTGTACTTTAAATTTGGTAGAGGCTAGTAGCAGTTCTCTTAATTACAGGAGTACTGCACCCTTATGAATCAGTCAAGAATCCCAGAAGTTCCAGAGGAACCAATGGATGTCGATCCAGATCCGGAGCCAGACCCAATTACAACTCAGCGTAGCACATCTGAGTTGCCAGTACCTCGAATTGATAGTCTTAAACCAACAAAAGCAAGCAGGTAAAAAGTTTCATCGTTTGAATTTTGCGTGGACTACTAACATTGCTTTTTTTTTGCAGAGCGTTAAAGCCTAAATTACAAGCAAAGGAGATGGTCAAGAGCAAGATTTCTATTCCTCAGGCCCTCATGGAACGTTTGGAAACACCAGTAACAAAACGTCGTTTGCAGTTAAGGGCCAAGAAAAAGGATAATATAAAAGTGATTTCACGATCTGGGAGAGATAAAAGCAAAACAGTGGGCCCGGGTAAAGAGAACGATACTATCGAGACAGCAAAAAGCAGTGAATATTACATAGCATCTCATCCTGGTACTGCCACTGATAGGCCAAGCAGATGGCAGCAATACAGAGAACCACAAAGTTTTTCGAGATATTATCAAGAGCAAAGTGAGAAGGGACGTGTAGAGAAGGTCTACCATGATGCACTATATCCTCCACAAACGCCCAGTTCACTTTTGCCCAACTCCAAAAGTGATCGTACAACATCACTCCTACAACCGTCGCGGCAACCACCCTTACGAAAGGTAGAGGCTGAAGGAAGCCTGTATCGTACTTCCGATGATCGTGATAATACGACAATCGCAATCTGTCGTTATTGTAAACGTAGTTGTAGCTTAGAAGATACTTCTAATAGTGAGGAGGATCCTACTTCTTCGAGAAGAGTTCGCTCAAGAATAAACCGAAAATCTCCTGTAGAGGACGACCCAATGCGCAAAACAGTCTGCTCTCGTACGCCCTCTGTTTCAAATGTGTCTAGCAAGTATTACAGGTAAGGTTATCATATTTTCACTTCTTCGTTATATTTTTGTTCCCAGTTCTTCACAGATTTTAATTTAGGAGCTCTGCTCGACAAGTACAGCAGTCCCGGTCAGATCAGGAGGACTCATCAAGAAAAAACTCTCAGTCAGCTTCTGAACTTGCTCTCATGAAATTCCTCGAGATCTGGAGGGGATTGGTTGCGAAGGTGATCGAAAAGTAAGTTATTTTATTTTCGAGAAATCTGCAATAAATTTTGTTATCACTTTTACTAATTTGTCATTCAGTGGAGGATCGTTCTGTAGCCAAGACAGTTTTGGGTGAGACAGATAGTGGGAAAGCGGCCTTTCCGTTTTGAGATCGTTTTCAATTGCATTGAGTTTCCTTATTTGGGGTACTTTGATCTTGGGCTCTTCTAAATTGCTATTAATCTGCTATTCTGAATAATATGTCAACAGAATGTAACACCTAAAATAATAGCTTGTAAGAGAATGATTTTGTTCTCAAATGTTCTTTTTTGTTCAGGATAGCGCGAGGAAATCCATCAGAAAAGGCCAAAACAGATATCAGAAAGTTGCGGGAATGTGCGCGACAGTGAGTCCAGCCTGGTTTCTTCGTTCCATGATTGTAGTTAACTTCTGCTTGTTGGTATGCTGCTTCGATCTGACCACGGATATGGTGCCAGTTTGACAAGCTAGTGATTTATTGAGTCATTAAGACAGTGCATACCTAACTGAAGTGCAATCCTTTGTGCTTACTTAGGCAGACTTGATTAATTGTTCCAGGTTATGCGAAAGCGGTGAGCTAAGTCATCTAAAGGAACTTGTGGACATGACTTCTACCCTGTATTACTTCTACACTTTCGATCCTGCTTTTAAAAACCTGGTATGTCTCGAACCATTGTGTCTTTCGCTCTTTTCTCCCAGTAGTATACAGGGTTGGCCATAAACATAGCGACAAAGTTTTCACCTTGTATCTCAGAAAGTAAAAGTGCAAACGAGTCATGAACATAACATTTATTAAGTAACAACTGGTTACTTAACCATCATAAGTTACTTCTCGATCCGGCCACCCTTGGCACGGACGGCAGCGTAGTCGCTTGGAAAAGGCGTCGAGGACTGGACGCAAGAGTGCGTCGTCGATTTCGTCCCATTCTCGGATGAGCGCTGCCTTCAGAGAATCCAAATTGGGGTGGGGAGTAGTGCAGGCCTTGCTCTCAAGGAAGAACCACAAGTTATAGTCCAGGGGGTTCAAATCCGGTGGCGATGCCGGCCATTCTTCTGCTGAGATGAAGTCGGGGAGTTCGCTCTTGTACCACGCTTGGACGACCTTGGCCTTGTGGGAGGGCGCTGAATCTTGCTGGAATGACCACGGGCGGCCGTTGAAGTGGGGATTCGCCCACGGGAGTAGAGCATCTTCTAGAATCGTCTTCAGGTAGTAATTTTTTTCGAATTTGACGCCGGGGTCGACGAATATCAACGGCGTCGTTCCTGAGGCACACACCCCTGCCCAAATCATGACTTGGGCAGGGTGTGTGGCCCGGTGAACGACTCTTCCCTTCTTGTCGGCTTCCTTGACATTCCCTGCGATCACTCTGACGTTCTGAGCGTTGCACTGCTGCTCGACGGTGAAGAGCTTCTCATCCGAAAAGACGATCGAATGGTTACTCTTGTTGCGCGTCCGAAGCAAAAGCTGTCGGCACTTCTTGACTTGCGCCTGCTGATTCGAGGCGCTGAGGATAGCAGCCTTGCGAGTACGGTAGGGGTAGATCTTAAGGTCTTCGTGGATGACATTTTCCATTGACTTCCGCGAGAGTCCCATGTCGCAAGCCATCGTCAAGATGCTGCGAGTCGCGTTTCTTGCTATCCGCTTTCTGACGGCCTCGACGACCTTCGGTGCGAGCAGTACGAGGTCTTTCACTTCTTTGGAGGTCTTGAAGCCCACCAAGGTTTCGATAACGTTGGAGTGTGCGCTACACGACGCTGCGGTGAATGCCGAGGTGTATAGCGATCGTGGCGGGTGGGCGGCCGGCTTTCTGCAGATGAACGATAGCGGAATTCAGGAGAAGGCTTCACCATTTCACTATGAATGGACCAAATTCAACCAAATTATAACAGAATTCAGAAAAAACGATGAGATTGAAAAGTCCATGAAACTGGCGCGCTATATGCGCGATAGAATGTACGCTAAGTCAGTCAGTCAGCAAGTCTTGTCGCTATAATTATGGCCAGCCCTGTATGTCTGGTAATTTAACTCCATATTTTCGGTAGATGATCTTTTCCAGTTCGAAGGCAGTTTCTAGGTATGAGTTCCTGAACACTAGCAAGGTCGTTTATGTTTGAAACGTATATTTGCATAAGAGCACTTCATTTTCCCTGAGTTCTGCCCCATAGTAGGACCTAGGAATGTAGATTGTAGTTGTGTCGTTTTCAGAGAGTGGTTGGGTTTGCTTAGCGAGCGAGGTGAAATTATAGTTGCGTATAGTTTTGAGCTTGGCTGGAATTCTCGGCACTAAAACAAACGGTTGCAGTCGGTTTCCATTTTGGGTATCCGCCGCTTAGCTATTGAGACGATTCGTATTACCCGATACGTCTATATCGAACTGCATTCTCTGTCATATTTAAGATAATCTTCATGTTAGTCCTTTAATAATTAGTAAATATATTTTTGAAGGGATTCGCTCCAGCTGTTCTATCTGGTGTGCTGTCCTTAATGCTGAGCCGAGCCACCGTCGCTGCAGATGAGCTTGTGGACTCTATAATGGGTTTTGTTGTGGATCCCAGTGTATTGAGTTGCTGAGTTATTTTTTCTGCTTTCAATTTCTGCACTATTCAGTGCTCTGTTGTAACTATCGTTTCTCTAGATTTTGCCCACTGTTTGACCTTGGTTTAGATCTCTTCTAAGAATGTTTTTTGAAAATAGGTCGATACAGACGCTATTTCCAGCCATACAGTTATATCTGAGAGGTAATCGAGCTCCCAAATCTTCGGTTTTCTAAGGCGTTTTAGGTAGTCGGCCTTGACTTTCTGTTTGCCTTCATGGTCTTCGGGCGGTCCTCAAGTCATTCGTTTTAGCTCATTCTCTTATTCTTCCTAGTTTTGTTAATAAATCACCAGTATCTCTAAGTGATGTGTCCATGTTGATGTTGATGTTGATGTGGTGACGGTCGGTCTAGTGTTGCTCCATTGCGGAAGATTGTGTTTCTCAAACTCCATACACTTTCACTGGGGGCTAGAATGGGCGTAGAATATTGCAGGTGTAGTGGAAGTAGAATATAGCAGGTGTAATGGCCAGAGAGGTTTATCTTGAGTTGCACATCTAGTACAGTCTTTCCACGGCTCTCATTCCATTAATTGAAGCTTTGGCTAGCATGTAGGAATAGGGATTTAGCTACTTTTCACTCATCCTACCCAAAGTTTTCCACCGGTGCTCCTTTTTATTAAACAATATTTGCTCTTATTAAGGCGGATTTTTCTGGCCTGCTTCGATTTTCAAGTTGTTCCTAATATTCTTCGTTTCGAGCCTCATTCAAATCCTCAATGTTTTTACGACCGGAATGGAAAATTCCCTCAACCTCAATCTGCAAAACCACTGAATTGGCTCCCTTTCATTTTTTCCTCTAAGGTCATTCTTCTCTACACAGTGTTTCATAAGAAGTATAGTAACTACTTTTGAATTTGCCAGTAATGTAAGATTTCTAAGCTGCTATCAACGCATTTATTCCTACGTCCAGCTTCATAGTTTGCCTGTGTTATATTAGAGAAGTCGAGCTTCGCCTAATCTATAAACTACTGATCTACACTGAACCGCGATCATACTACGTCATTGTTTCACACTTTTTCATACTTGTTTCGTGGCTTTGACTGCCCAACACCATTCTCACCCAGCTGGACGAGAAGACTTGAATCTCTTGGTCAGGCCATTACCGCCTTGTACCATCGCACAGACTCACTGGTCATACGACGTATCTATAGAGCACCTTTTTAAAACATTTTTTTCGACTAGAGTAATTTTCCTGAATCATTTCGAACAAGGGACATAGTTCATAAATTCATTTCGTACTATCACGCTTACGGTACCCTGACAAGAGAATAGTCCCAACTTTTCATGTAACTTTGAATAAGACTGGGTGGATAAAGTCTGAAGTGTGATCACAAAAATGACCCCCATTTTGAAGCCTAAATCTCTCAAACAAGTTGTGAGCGCAGATGGAATACCCAGTAGAAGCCGAAATTGTCAAAGAGAGTTGACAGTGGAGATGAAGATCAGTGAGCGAAAACTTTTGCATTACCTGGAACTTGACCAACGCGCTTGTCCCTGAGAAATGTGGGAGAGGAACTTGCTTGTGATATTCAGTACCGATTGTTGTCTCCATATTTGTGACCACTGTTGCTGCCTGTAGATCGAACTACGGCTCTATCCAATGTCACTGGTTGCTAAATGCTTGCTTCCCATTGATCTTGTCTCGTTTGTGTTAGAGCATAGGACCGGACACTGGATAGCGATCGTGCCACCCTTACCTTGCTTTTCGTTTTACCTTCACAGGCAAACATCACTTCACGTCAGCATCAAAAGCGGCACTCTTACTAATATGGCTATCTGAATAGGCGTTGATAGGTAGAATAAAAAAAATAATACAGCGTGTTGTAGATTGTAAAAATTTGGCGGTGAGTATTTTTCAAGGTGGAGGGACCGGTAAACGGTTAGGTCATCTGTACTCTCGCCCACGCAACCTGTAACGCATCGGCAGATGGGTCTGACATCCACTATGCATGAGGGTTATCCAGCTGGGTAACCATATCACCAATTCGGCAACCATACATTATTGCAGCCCTACAACAATGTGAACAACTTCATAGGCTGATCAAATCTGAGCTCTTCACTACTCATTGTTCATTGTTTCACTGGTCCTCAAGCTCTTTTTATATGTCGTGACGAATTCTGGTTGGTGCGTCTGGTGTCACATTCAGTTGAGACCATGCGATTTTCTCATTTTTTTTTTTTTACCGCGGATGGTCTCGCTTGGACATGCAGTCTCTTTTTTTTCCGTGATTTTAAAGGTTATTGGTTACTTCATTGTCTTTCTATGCTCAAGATAAGCTTTCTTGGACCATTACAGCTATGAGCTTGTGCGAAAAGGGTCTGCCAAAAACTCTTCAGTGGTCCAGAATTCTCCACGGATTTCTTAGGAGCTTCCATGCAAGAGCACTATCTATGCGCGTACGCATATATTATATTCTCCTATCTATTCCTTTCATATTTGATCATATATTGACCGAACTAACTACCCATGTCCAACCCTCCCTTACCTTTGGATCCGGGCACTCTGCCGCTGAAACCCATTGAACCAAACATTTCTCCTTGAAGCCCCTCTGAGCGATTCTGTGCACGCTTGGTTCCATTACTTCATAGCCCGGAACTCAAAGGGGGAAGGTGAACATATATTTGGTCAACCAACTGCGATGTTATGGGATGTTATGCGGTAGGGGTATCCTTATATAGTATTTCTAGAGAAGCCTCTCGAAAAATCCTGGGAGAATTCTGGAATGTTGTGAATTTTGGACAGATACTTCCACTGCAACCTGGTAATATTCTAGCGCAGTTCTTTATATAAGGCTATCAGAAAAAGGAAGGGATTGGATTTCGGTTAAATACTGCGGGAATGGTTGAGGTTCAGAATATTCCGCACTTCTTTGAATTTGTCTTTTTGTGGTGAGATCGTTTTCGTTTTCAGTTAATTGTGTCAGTCATAATTCGTTCTGTGCGTTTTCTCTTACAAACAGCTGGTTCTCATTGTAGTTGTGTGCGATGGTGCTGTCGAATGAAGGATATCTCGTGTCCTGCAGTTGTGCTAGTGCCTTTATGAACTGCTTTTTTTATAAACTAAACCTATATCGAAGACGTGCTGTCTTGAATGTGTCGCTGGGCTCAGTGTTATGTTGCGTTTCTCAGGGTTGTTGTGTCTATTGTTATATTTTAAAGAGAGTTATTCTTGTATTACCTCTGTATTTAATTGTCTCTAATGACCGCCCGTTATTGTAGTGGTCCGTTTAGGTGATAACGTGATCGGTGTTGTATCTTGTTGTTCAAATACTTCTCAGCTTATTTCTTTGCGTTCAGATTACAGTTGGTTTCGCGAACTTTGTACAAGTCTGTTTTGATGTTTCTATTATATACTGATGTACGTAAATAAATATTCTATTTAAATTTACGCAAATCGATGAATTTGATGGATATCGTTTATCAAGAGAGGTGACAAACTCTCCTACCTGATTGCCAATGTTGCTGTAGTCCAAATTACGTGAACATGCATCTTGAACATCTGCAAGATCTGTATACCGAACGTAGACTGAGTTATTCTACTGAGAAAGCACTGCTGCGCACAGAGTGTTTGATATTTTGTTAGAAGGAGGAGCAAGTTTTGTTCTTTTCAGTCACTGTATTTTCGACAAGTAAGTCTTTTGTGACTGTTCGTGATGCCAAGCCACATGCTGTTTTGAGGGCTCGCTGAAAAAGTGCAGAACTAATGGAACGCTCTACAGACTACTGGGACTCGGCCGGCAGCACCAACCCACTAGTTGTGGCGATCGCGCCTATTTTACTGCCCTCGTCTGTCGCACTGTCGTTTTTTCCAGTCTTGAACTGCTGTGCTTGTATGACTTGTGGGATACCCCTCCCCGTATCCTCCACCCTTCACACACGGTATTTTTCTCATCTCTCCAAGCTTTTGCTGTTGGGGATGCTGAGCAAGTTCAAGTAGTAGAAAACCTTTCCCAAACGCTACGTTCGACAATTACATTTTCTTGCTTACAGTTTCTTTTTGATGCGTGAGAAATCAAAAATAACGAGGATATCAAGAATGTACTGTTTCGACTTTGGCATCAAAAAAATGAAACATATTTGAAAATGGGACGTACTATTTGTTCTCACGTGGGCGCGAAACCATCATAATAATGGCAGTCATAATACTCTAAAGGTTTTTGCCGATAATAAAAATTTGTGTTTTGTTTCATTTCAGGAGCAATGGGAACTTCGCGGTAGGCCCTGGCTACTTTCGAAGGGCTTCGTATACTTTACAACATGTAGATGTTTTCTTCTGCAATGTGATGCTGCCGATACTTCCGTTTCTGTTACGCTCAGTATACATTCGTAGTTCAGTGGACGCGCTGTAAAGCCTTCACGTCGTAAGAGGTGTGATTAGATTTCCTAGTGGAAGACGGTTTTCGGGTGTCAACTTGCGAGCTCGCGATATTTCGGTTTGTATTTAGAGAGCGGGCGATTCGACTGCATATGATGGATATATCACAGGCGCAAATGCTACGCGTGTTGGGTGCAACAGAATTTGAGGAAGCGACCATTACATCTCCTACTCTTACGGTAGGTGATCAGTTGACATAGCTTTGTTGATGTCGCAGAGTTTTTTTTTGCGAGATTTCGCTCCACAACTGCTCAGAACGACTAGTAATTGACGTAAGGTATGGTTCTCTTATCTTGATATCTTAAAAAAGCGAAATATGGACGTGGATACGTTTAAAATTTTCCTCTTACCAGGGAGGGGTAGTCTACTTACCGTGGGACTTTGAATGGAGACCCAGATAAATCAATAGAGTTCTGAGTGCTGTTCACGAAAATGAGATTAAAACTGCTAGATGGTTTTCCTTAAAAAGTTATGGGGGCTGGGAATTTGCTTGACAGTAGTATTATTTCGATATGCGAACTCGTCGCCCCGGTATCAAGTGACTACGTGGCATAGTGTTAGTGGTCTCGCTTCATAGGCGTACGGTGCAGGTTTGCTCCCCGCCATCGTCGACATTTTTGCAAAGTGTTTTTTCATTCCATTAAAGACTTTCTAAACCTTTTCTGACATTTGTTTACGTGAACGCCTTATTTCTACTTTCTCCAGGAAAAGTGTTTCTGCACGTCAATTGTACGACTCTGTTTTATTTTAAACTTCAAGAAACATGTGATAAAAGGTACTAGAAGTAAGTTAGATGCCAGTAAGAAACGTAACATTGATGAAAAAACTAAAAAATGCGTGAAGCACACATGTTGTTCGCAAACTGCGCATCTTACACATGCTGATTCTCTACATCCGGTGACAAAGTAGTCAGTCGTCTCAAGACTGAACGGGTTGCAACAGGACTGATCAGAATTTCGACAAGACAGAGCAATAGAAAATGAAAATATCGATGAGTCTAGATTTATCATGGCTTTTTCTCCTGCAAAGGTAGTAACGATTCTACTTGCTGAATTCGGTACGTCCGAAGACAGCACTGAGGCATCTCGTGAGGAGAGGAAGGTAGCAGGTTCACCGCTATACTTCGCAGGGCGGTCGCCACTGCGGTTGATGTCGAAACCGATGAATGCTTGGAGTCAGATGTTTCTGCGGAATCTGACTAGGACCATTGAGATGGAGATGGTCACGAAAGTTCTGGCAAGACGAGCGAACTCGAAATTGGCAATAGTTTACCATTAGCATAGTATTCGTTCTGTTAAATAAACAAGTAACGAAGGCCATCGAACACTACAGAAGTTCGTCGAAGGGGTACCGCTCATTGTCAAGCATGAACTCAAGGTTTCGCTGTATCAAAGCCGACAACGACCTGAAGAAGCTTTGTAGGATCGAAAGTGAGCGGCAAGGGGCGGGTAGAGTTAAGCTCTGTCGGTCTGTACAATTGAGAAGGATAGGAGAGCTTCTTCACGGAGAAGTAAAAAAGAAAATAGCTGATGGTGGGTATAACACACCTACTGGTTGTTTTGGAAATGTTTTCGGCCTAGCAATTCTTTAGATTCGAGGTTCTACGCTGTATGACCTCTGCTTTATGGCCCTAAAACTATGCCGAGACAACAGTGTTGAGGGCTTCGAGGCGTGTCGACCTCGGATAAAGGCCTTTAAACGGCGTTATTTAATGGTGTCAAGGAAGGTCGCAGCATTTGTTTTAGATCTACGGGAGCCGTGAGGGAATAGAGCTGAAGGCCCAAGACTTCGTTAGCGTCGTGAAAAGGGAAATGGAAACAAAACAACTGGCTTGTCTCTGTAATGGTGACCAGACAGGGTTTCCCAAAGAAATGACAACGGCAAGGTCATTAGCACCAATAGGAGTGAAAAAGGTGGGCGTGCTATGTTTATGGTCTTACCAATTTTGTGTATATTAAAGTGTTAAACCATTCCCTTCAGGACGAAAGGATCGTCGAGAGCAAAATGGCTCTCACGATACCTATACCATCCTCCCAGTGATCTATGCTGACGGCAAGCTGGGGAAAAAGTTATATGTTGTTCTTCAAGAAAAGGAGAACCCGCGTCAAGGTTACTTCAAAGCTCCGGATCTGGTAGTCAGAGCGGGCACAACACACATCATGACTAAGGAACTCATGGTCGATTGGATTAGGAATTGTCTTTTTGCGAGCAGGGACGGTCACCAGGAACTGCACCTTATTGCAGAATCGTGGTCGTCCTTCCGCGATACCAACACCATCAGATAAGCTGTACCTGAAAGTATGCAACGCTTTCTATCATTGCATATGTGTAGCGCGCGGCTCATTGCTCGACGAACACTTCATTACAGGATGTAAAGATGAAGTACACAAAATTCCTCCCATTGTTGCGTCGATGATTCAGCCATTGGACGTCTTTTTCTTCGGTCCTATGAAGAATGTTAGAAGATTATTAGATCTAGAGCTATGTTGAACGCTGCGGACTTCAATATGACGCAGAGGGATAATATACTTAAGGTTCTATCCCAAGTATATCGAATGCTTTGTGCACCACTTTTCTAAAATGCTCTTGGTAGGAAGCTGGGTGAGTTGACGAATACCCAGGTTCATGCGTCACCGGCCGAGTATTTGTTCGTCTTGAGACGATTGACTGAAACTGTCACCGGGTGTGGAGAATAAACATGTATAAGATGCGCAGTTTGCGAACAAGAGTTGTGCTTCACGCATTTTTTTTTAGTTTTCTCCATCAATATGAAGTTTCTTGGCATCTAACTTATCTCTAGAATCTTCTATTGCATGCATCTTGAAGTTTAAAATAAAACAGAGACAAATGTCAGAAAAGGTTCAAATAGTCTTTGATGGAATGAAAAAACACTTTGCAAAAATGTCGATGATGGCGGGGAGCAAAGCTGCACTGTACGCCTATGAAGCGAGACCACTAATACTATGCCACGTAGTCACTTGATACCGAGGCGACGAGTTCGCATATCGAAATAATACTACTGTCAAGCAAGTTTCCAACCCTCATAACTTTTCAAGGAAAACCAGTTAGCAGTTTTAGTCTCCATTTTCGTGAACAGCATTCAGAACTCTATTGACTTAAGATTTATCTGGGTCTCCATTCAAAGTCCCACGGTAAGTAGACTACCCCTCCTTGATTAGTACTCCCAAATGTTAGGCGTATTTTCGTTCAGCTTCGATATAGGAATGTGGCAGAGTTTAACTTGTTTCATGGGTTATATCGAATATCTTTTGATCCGAGGATGCCACTTCGTCTGAGCTCCAGAAAAGGAAGGCAACAAATTAAATTAGCAACTTTAACGCGAACGCTACAGCTAGCCCAGTTGCAGCGGTGAGGAGAACATGGAAGAGACCACTTGGGTCAGTGGCGCTAGACATTTGGTGGAGGGACCTGTGAAACGAACGTTTGAATTTTTCATGAATACTGTTCAGTCTACAAAAAGTCAAAGACTAAGGCTGCAGGCGTATCCTTTTATGAGTGTCTCTGTCTGTGACTGACCATGTTTTGAGGTAACCCTGACTCCTTTGTTAGTTTGGAAACTTGGGAAGTCTTCAAACCTTGAATCTCCAAAGCAATCGGGAAGTGAGGTTTTTTTCAATGGAAAAATGAGGTGATAAGCGTGGAGTCATCCATTCACTTACTTCCATATTTTGATGTATTATGTTGCTCGAATTATGTTCAATTTTGTTTGTTTCTTGCCAAACTGTTTTTTTTTGTTGTTTTACGATGCTGAATTGACTACCTATGGATGGTAGTAACACAAGTGACAGTGAATGCCGCGAACTTTATGCATAATGGATCATAAATGCCATAGACAAAGTTTCTATGCGCCATTCCATCAAGAAAGCAATAAGTGAAATCGGCGGGCGATAGATTTCTTTTTAAGTAAGTACACAGTGTAGTTCCAGTAGAACGGCGATTGAATAATGTGACGGTAGGGTGAGAACACATGCGTGTTGGATTAGTAGAACATGGAAAAAGGACGAGTTTTACTACTAGTGTTGTATTGTAGACTGTTTAACCAATAGGTAACATCATACACAGAAATGTCATTATCATTTGCCTTTAATGGGCGAGGAGGCGAGAGTGAGATGAAGGGTAGAAACAGTCGAGTTCACGTGAGGCGTTCACCCCTCGCCAACAGCAGTTAACGGCCTCTAGTTAAACACATGGACGAAATAGGCAAATGTGCACGGGTGTAAGCTATGTGGTTGGAAGGAAGTACAAAAGACATTACGAAACATCGGCAGCAATCAGTTCGACAGCATCGCGTATTCTTGGAATTTATGTGTTCGGGCAAGGAAAAATAGAATAGTTGATTTTGTTGTCATGCCTCTTAAGCATGCTGTCCTGCACGAATTCGCTTCAGGCTACAGTCTCTGCAGTAGAGATGTTCATCTAATGGGTAGCAACCACCATGTTCAGCCTAAATTCGAATAATTCTCTCATTGCCTGTCACTCGGCGGTGATTTGAGGAAAAGCAGCTTACTTTACAGTTGAGGTGCTTGTCACAATCTTCACATTTGTAGCATTCTGGATGAAATGACTTGTCCATAGCTAAGATTCGGGTGGCTTCACACTGTCCCGGACGAGGAACAATCGGCTTTTCACACCTTCCGCATCGTGGAGCAGTTTTGCTGGAAGTAATGTGCTCAATAGTCTCCAACTTCTCTCTTACTTTGACCTCGGCATAGTTGTTTATGATTGAAATATTGTTGTGCCGTGCGAGGTTTGTAGTGGGAACAATTTATTAAGTCAACAGTCACACGCGACCGTCAGTAGCGAATCCTTTAATGTTTAATAGAAAATGTTGCCTTTAATTCTGTAAGAATCTGGGTTTCTCTGACGAGTTCTGCGCTGATGGTTGTAAGGTATACTCATGTAAAGCATACCTCTTTGATATTTCGGATCAACTGAAGAACTGATTATCCTTTCTGTTTCGCTACTGACGACAGCGGATTTTATATCCGCTTGAGCGGAGGAACCTTGGCCTCTGAAGAAGACGATAACGTCGAAACGTTAGGCCGCTGACTTAATAAATTGTTCCACCTTCAAACCTCGCACGGCACGAGAATATTTCAATCATAGTCAAATGTACTCAATTGTGTATTTCCATGTGTTCATCCGCGAAACGCTCCACGCTCTGACAAAAATGACTTCACCCTACAAATACTTTTGTTCACAAATTTTGTGCACCATTGACAGAACAACTCGTTTTTATCATGAAAGGTCGTCCTGCCCATCGATACAACGACCTTCACGTCACTCGATTGACTGCAAGACTAGCTCCGCTGTTCTCTGATGTCTAAACCACCGAGCTAACTTCGCATAAATAAGAAAGGCCTAGTTTAGTTAATAGTGTGATTACTACGGATTAGTTATGATTCAGGTAGTTATGTCTAGCATAGGCATTTCCTTGGCATGTAGTATCCTCAATTTCGACCAGCTAGGCTAACCAGGTGTTAAGCGGGCCGTTATAGGCTGTATTTGTTGGAGTGTATGCAGCACCTTCCTATACTATGTGTTGTCAGTCAAACTTTCTGCAACACTTGACTTTGGAAATATTTTATCCACACTACGACACATTGATTAGCGTGCAGAGGTTTAACCGTCTGTATATGTCACGACTACCCACACAGCATGGTCATGAGCTTGACAAATTGTCTGAATAGAAAGATGAAATTAAGGCCAAACTTACTTCTGGTAACAAGGAACGCAGTAGATGTTGTCCTTATCGCCAGTGAACGGAGTGTGGTCCAGTGTTTTATTACATTCTTTACATGTGAAGCATTTTGCGTGATATGCTACACCACGAGCGCGCAGCAGCCGGTCAGTAATCTTCTCATGACACTTGAAGCAGCTCTCGAGGGATTTCTGGAAGTCTCGAAGCTGAGAATGTAGCTACATCTGTACAAAAGGACAGGTGAATTAATCAGTGTTCTTCAAGGAAATAGGAGGGAAGCGTAAGATAGAGGTGAGGCGAGATTGGAATTTTATATTATTTGTTTGGAAATCCCTAAGGTATTGCAGGTTGCGTTTATAGGGTTCTTCTGTAGCGCAACTGGTAGGGCTGTACAAAGGGAAGACAGTAGGTGTCTATGGCTACTACTGGCCGGTACATTATGACATTTCATTGAAAACTTTATGAGTTTTAGAACTTTTCCTCCAGCTTCTTTTCTTAAGGTGTACGATTCAGAGATCACGCTTGTCGAACACAGAGTTTCCGCCAGCGGAATTTTCCGTGCACGATTCACACCACGTTGTTCTTTCGGTCCATGTTTTATGGGAAAATTGAGCGCGGTCCTAGGGGGTCGAAGCCCATATGTACTGCGGTATCTTGGAAGCAGGGTCAACGACGATAATGTGGTGTCTACTGGGTTGGTCCTTTGGTTTATGCCACTCTTATGTCAAACTTTTTTTTTGTCATAGAGAGCTCCATTGCGAAACATGTTGAAAGCATAAGAAAGTGATTTTCGCAGTTAACTTTCTACTAGAAAGAAAAAATAATGAAAAAAGTTGTTAAGCGAGAACAATGGACTATTAAACATACATTGTAACAATCACTGCATGTTGGACTGTTTTCAATATTGTAGAATGTCATACCAACCAGGGGTACCTTACACTTCTTACACACGAGACATTTGACATGGAAAATCTGAAAATCGGCAAACCATTCTATCATTAACTCAATTATCATAAAATCGTAATGCTATCTATTTGAAAGGAAGCCCTAAAATTTTGTAAAACCTCCCCTGAAAAGCTAAGATTTAGGTTGAATTAGAGTTATGAGAAGTTTTTTTTTTTTTTTTTTTTTGA
>UZAF01016223.1:5541-15894 GCA_900617895.1 Haemonchus placei | reverse complement strand
GGGGGGGGGGGGGGGGGGGGGGGGTGCGAACCTGTGTGGTACCATCTGGGCGTTGGCGACCACACAATAGCTTCACCGTAGCGCGAACACCGAAGAAGTTGGCAAAGTCCGAAATTTCGTACACCATGAACTGTCGCCCTTTGGTTCACAAAAGCATCACATCATTAGCCACCACTCGAGGGCGGTTTTGTGTATTCTCTGTTCTACAACGAAGACTCAGCATTTTATAGAATGCCCATCGCTGAGATGAAAAATGGGTCTTGGACAAGGACCTTGTGTGAAAGAGAATGTGGATGAATCAGTTTGAGAATTTCAAGTGCCGCAAAACTCTACCTTCACCCAGGTATGATACTCTCTCCTATTGGTTGCCTAGGTTTGGGGTGGAATACGGGAAACTCAATTAAGAGCTAAATGAAATCTCCTTTCAACACGACAACTTCATACCATTCGCAGCAAAGTAGACGCTGTTCCAGCTGGTAGTGAACCAGCCTACATATGGCTTGCTCGAATTGCTGACTGTTGAAACACTTCTTATGTCACTTGGATTTCAAGTGACGTAAGATGTGTTCGAAAAGTTAGCAATGCGAGCAAGCTATAGGAACGAATCAAGATTCAAAACGTGTCAGCAAGGTACTCAGCGACTTCCTGCAGGATCAGCCACAATTATTCAGGAAAGGAAAGCTCTACTGAAAAAACGATGGTTGGCTTGTGCGACGTTTTAATACAGAAGAATCGTTGACATGTAATACTACGTGTTAGGGTGCTCGGAAAGTTTTGAGAAAATCTTGCCTCTCAACTTTGGAACGTCGCGTTGCTTGCGACGCGCTAAGGAAGGACTACAGATTCAACAGCAGGGAACCTTGGGCTCAACACGCTGACGCGTGCATTATGTTGACAACCGCTTATCTACGATGGAGTCGTTCAGTGGAATGTTGGATAACAGGATAATATAAGATATCTACAGAATAAGATGTTCTCTCTGAATTCGAGCGCTGAACTGCTGAGAGCATCGCGCTCGATATATTTCATTTGGGCAGAATTATTAGTGGTTGATCATAGCTCCGTCCACCTCAGTGCAAACACTTCCCACAATAAATTTGGCCACCCTTCTTTTGACTGCTCCTAACCATTTTCTCGGCATTCTGGAAAGTTTTTGAAGAGATAAGTTCTTGGGACTAGCCCCGCTCCCATACCAACTCCTCCCACATCGGGGATCCAACCACATTTGTTCTAATGCCTCTAACCACTTTCTTCCCGTATCTAGAACGTTTCCAAATGGAGTTATGAAATTTTGATCTGAGCCTTGCCCACTTTAGTTCCAATCTCGTCCACTTCGCGGATTGACCACATTTGTTCCATTACCCTTAACCATTTTTCCCCGCGTTCTAGAATGTTTCTGAAAAGAGTTATAAAGTTTTGATCGAAGCCCCGCCCGCTTTAGTGCCAACCCTGCCCACGTCGAGAATCTGACCACTTTTGTTCCATTACCTCTAATCACTTTTCTTCCCGCATTCTAGGACGTTTCCGAAAGAAATTACTCGGGGGGGGGGGGGGGGGGGGGGGGGGGGGGGGGGGGGGGNGGGGGTGGCTTCGCTATGCGCTTACGCATAAGGTCTTGCTCACTCTTTCTATTTCTTTTCCTAACCTCGACGTCTTCGTTGAATCGAACAATGAATCTCTGTGGACAGTACCGCCCACTGCGAGAACGCGCCGCCCACCACCGGATCACTTTCCTTTATTTCAAATATTGGCTCATCTCTCAGTTTTGCCCATTTTTCTCAGCGTCTGCGCGTTATGCATAGCCTAGTCAATAATTTTTTTGTTTATGATGCCGCCCACTCGTGTGGACGTCCCACTCCTTGTGGGCGGACTTCCGCTGTGCTCACATGTGCTCTATTGCTCTTGTCATATGTCCAACCCATCGCGAACTTGACCCGACTTCTGCAGGTGCTTCTTCAAATAATATCGAATTTCCCTACAAACAAACAAACACCCACACAGACAGACGCGAGCGCTTTATATATAGTAAGGATACTATAGCTGGCTGACGCGACGCGTGCCACTTCTACAATGTGACCCAGTTCCGGCAGACGCGCGGAACGAAGCGCACGTTTTTTTGTGAGAGCAATGGCGTTGTCATTGTAACTTATGAGTATTTTTCTACTAGTGGTGGGCAAATATTGATCTGCTCATACTGAAGCTCAGCCTTATATCTTTCGTTCAGCTATATTGTATAGGATTCCGGTGACTCTTCATTGATATTTTCAAGTTTTCATCACAATTTTTATCAGCTTTTTCAAAGATTCTGCCTGTCTTGTTTCTGTTTTTTTTTTTGACTTACTAGGTTTCACTACTAGCAGTGCTTTCTGCATCCTCTTACTCACTCAAGTGGCTGATATGCGACGCGCACGGTTTGATATGAGCTGTATTTTCGTCAACTTTTAATAAATTGGGATGGACAATGCACGACCACCCCACGCAGGGACGTCGATGGATGAGTTGGACTGAATTGCATAACGATTCCGATCCCCACATATTCATGTAATCTTAGCTCGTATGACTGCCATGCTTTCAGATGCTCATAGACCTGCATTACAGGAAAAAACTGAGCTTCCGAACATCCTGACATAATTGTGCTTCAGCCCTTACCGCGATCTGACGGTGCATTTCATTTTTTCTTCAATCACATTAAGAGATGTTGTCAAAACTGGTTTTATAGAGACCGTAGCTTGTCACGTTATAGGAAAACGCGTTGCGCGATGCTATATTGTGTAGGCCTTAGTGGTCAACATCGGACACCAATGAGCCAAATGAAACCGTTAGAAATAACTAGGACCAACTCTTGAACCACTATTATTGGAATAGTCGAAGAGGCAATTCAAACCCGTACGAACCATTCACGCCATCCTTTGTGCATGACTTGTTCACTGCTACCGACATGCTGTCTGGAGAAAAAAGCAACAACTACTATACCTTATCAAGTGCTTTACATCCTGGATTTTTACCAGTGATCGGTTCTTGGCAGGTGGCACATATTTCTGCAACAAAAGCTCATTAGTGTGAATGAATGGAATGCAGTAAATGCGTGAACTGAATCACAACACTTCAAGTTCTTCAATAGGCGGGAATAGGGTGGCGGAAAGAGGAGTATATCGTCTCTCAGGAGAAGGACTCCCTGTTTTGCTGTGCTGAACTGGGCCTACTTATCCTCTGTATCTTCGCAGCCGTGTTCATGCATACGTGTGTGGATAGTCTGCGGGTGCAGTTGCTATCCTACTCAGCCAAAGCTTGCATTCGAATGACTGCGAAGTATCTGGTCGGTTCGGGGCTGCGACGGAGATCAAATCCCCTCGTCATTTGTTGGTTAGGGAATCCCCTATTTGTAGTCCACCCAGCTCGCACCTTAGAGCCTGGCAAGCTGCTCGTGGGTACCAATACGCCAAAAACATTAATATATATGGGCCTTATCCACCTAAACTTGAGGAAGCTCCCAATGCGGCAGCTTGGGTAGGGCTACTCGGGAGAGGCTGCAAAAATGCCAGGGGCAGAACAGGCTCACTCAGTAGAGAAGTGCTAGGGTAACGATCTCTACTTCTAATACATGAATACTTGCACTGGAAGCGTGTCTCGAAGATCTGATGGTGCAAGCCAGGAAGATCAAGTACTACGTCATCGACCGACCGAGACGGACGGCATCGTCGTCTGCACACAGTTTCCGAGGCTGCAGAAAAATATTCTTTGGGACATGCGACGTCAGACATAGACGTCCTTTCGGAAAGCTTTTTTTCATGTTCTTGGATTCGTTCGAATGCTTGACAAGCGAATATGAGGTTGGCGTTCGAAAATATGTGGATCAATAGTATCTCTCGCAATCTTCGTTGCCTCATCATCAAGCAACGAAGATTGAAAGCTAGACGCGTTTCATATGGGCTCGGAGGAAAGCTTTTCAGAGAGCCAATCTTTTTTTCAGATTCGACAGCGGTGATTTCTACGCCAAGAATAGCCGATGAAGTTCACACCAGCACTCATGATGTGGAATGGAATAAACAGGGTGGAAGGCTATCCGAGTTGATCATGCCGACATGCATCATCCACGGTAATTCGCAGTTCCAAGAGCATTCTCATTCGCAATGGCTTGTGGGCTCACCTGATATCTTTCATAATAAAGTAAATTTTGTCCATCAAAGGTGCCTGATGTCTTTTTTGGTCCGGAGCGCTAGGTTCTGTTTTCCAGTGCAAGGAGAGAGAATTGCGATATCATGGAATAAAGCCCCAAGTCCGTCATCGTTTGGGACCACTTCGCCTCCCTTGTTAGTTTTTGGGAAAATTTCCTTTTTTAAAACGCCAATGAGAAGTACAAGCGGCTCGTCGATCCTGTTCACCATAGTACCAGGAAAGCAGGGAGTCTACCATTTGCCAATAGATGCCTTTCTTCGAAGGCTCTCGATATGATACAATAGCGTGGAATCGCGCGAGCTACTGGCGATCCCCAACTGACTCCTGAACATGGAAGCTATGCAGAGGAGCGGTAAAGGAAGATCCTAAAGGGGTAAAAGCAGCAGTATGGCCGAAGTCGTCGAGGGTGAGAAAAGCGTTCGCGTAGCCGGGCTTCGTCAGGCGAGACCAAGATGGTGTCGTTTTCTTGTTCCAACGGGAGAATAACTGTATTTCGAAAGGCAGTGGAAAAGGTAACCAACGACTCCTACTTGGAACCTTTCGGCACCGAAGCCTTCTTCCCAAACTACCAACGTAAGGAGGATGAATATGTCATTCCACTGGCTCGTTCTTCCAAAAATCTGACATGCCATGAAGTCGATGAAGAACTGTACAGCGTCCGGTCATGATAGAAAAGGTCAACATCTGAAGCGCTATTCCTCAGTCATCGTCGAAACCCTTCACTTGGCTCTTCACGAGGTACCTGTCAAAGTGCAAATTGCCACGGCTTTGAGAATTAACAAGACTTCTCGTTGTGTAGTAAGGAAGAACCAAGCAATGTTGACAACTCCCGCCCGTACTGCCTGCTGCTGTTTATAATCTTTCCACACGATTCATTCTTGGCAGGGTCAGCACAATAGTGGACGAAGGACAACCGTGCGAATAAGCAGGGTTTCGGGTGGGGGTTTACTGCGATCGCTCACATCCACACTGTCACAGCTAAACGGAGTTCCATGACGGTTCAAAATACCATTACTTTCCTCGTTCCTTTATTGGAAGAGAGCCATGGACAATCAGGGTATTCCTTCTTCGTATATTTAATGATGCTTCATGGGCACCAAGCAACCTTACTGCTAGGATTCCGCCATTCTGCAAGGAAGTCATTGTCAACAAGAACACAGGGACTCTGTGTGGCACCGTCATGCCCGAACTTTACAGTGCCGCTCTCGAGAATATCATGCGTCATTTGGAATAGGAAGATCTGGAAATGGAGGTAGGCGGCCGCTGCGTACATCATTTCCGCTTTGCCGACGACACGTGCTTATAACGCCAAACATCGGGCAGGCGGAACAAATGGTGGCCGAGTTTGACGGCGCTGAAAGATTGGCTCGCATCGAAGGTAACGAAAACGATGTACATATAAAACGGATCCTGCAGCTCGGTCGAGAAGTCAGCATGATGAACGACGTAGCTCCGGAGCAGAGCTGAAGGGAACACGTGGTGTGGGGAGCATTTAAAAACATTGAGGGAATGATCATAAAGGCAAACACTCGACTCCACACTTTTTTCGGCGTGTTACTTCCTGCTTCAAGATACGCCTCTAACGGTTGGATCCGTTGTAAGCAGGATGAGCATGCAGTCAGCGTCATCCAACGCGCTGTGGAAAGAGAAGTGCTTGGACTTTTTCGACGCGCGTAAATGCAGAGATTAGTCTAGAGTTCCGAGCTTCGTGTTCGAGCTAACGTCAGGTCGGCCGGACACGTCATGCGGTTTTTTGGCTACTACATGAGGACGGCACTATTGACTAAACTGTTCAAGACTTCAAACCGTCACCAGGGCGACCGTCATCGCGATGATTAGACCTTTTCACGAGTCGAGAAGACCATACTTCCCGAAAATGGGTACTGGCTCGTTGAGGCTTTTCTGGCTGAGATTGATCATTAATATTGGATGCCAGGGTGAGAAGCCGGAGGGTAGAATGGTAAGCAAGCTCATCTAGTTGTTCGTCTCACCCTCAAAAAGTGTGGTGGAAAGTGTGGTTTCGCTAGGCGAGTAATAGGAAAGAGTCGAAAAAGCGCGGTCTATCCCACACAACCGTAAGGAACCCTGATGACTTATCCTATTATAAATGGTCTGCTGTTCAGGGTTGCAGGGGTGCGGAGTTCTCTGCTAGTATTGGTTAAATTAACCTGGACTTCTTGCACAAACATGCATTTTCATGATTCCGCTCTTGTAGATTTGCGGCAAACTTTCCACTTCTTGGGAATACTAGGTTCCGCTTGGTAATTTGGAGGTCATAAATAGTAAGTCACAATTGTAATCAAGTACACTCGTTTCTCCATTGCAGAGATTTTACTTTTCAGATTTTACTATTCATATAAATAGACCGGGTCTGAAACGTCTGTTCATTTTTTGTCATGTTTCAGTACGGATTTTGGGTGTTGTCTATCAGTGGTATCTTGCTGGCTTTATGATTGCCGTCTATCTACATGGTCGCGAACCAAAACAGGGCAGTTTTGTGGCTCAAGAAACACCTCAGCTTCTTTATCTTCTCATTTCCATTATCAATTCGAACTCCAAATCATTGGAAAGTAAAAATCTGTCGTGAATCAAAGAGAGCGGGGACAGAAATATATGGTTATGCTATCATGCAACGTACAAACCGATGTCAACAGAGAACTCCGTGGTCCTGCATCCGCGAACAGTTCTTGAGGATAAGTCATCCAACCCTTTCAATGTCGAGAATGGTCAGGCAGAAGGGGCCGCGACCTGCCTCTTTTTAATGACTCACCCTTTTTTCTTTTTGGCCGAGGTTCGCAGTGTTTGCATTTTTGGTCTGGAGGGTGTTGGCAAGGTCCACTTTGTTGTTGGCTATCCTCACGCTTTTGGATTTGCTGTTCGCCGCCACGTCGGCAGAATTCGCATTTCTGGCCTTCCTTACAGAGTTCGCACTTTTCGACCAGGTCGTTCTGACATTTTCCATATTGGCAGTGTTCACACTTTTCACCCGAGCCGTGTTTACATTCCAGGCTTCGCACACAGTGTTCGCATCTTTGCGTTGGGCTGTGTTGATGTTGGCATTTTTTGCGTTGCTGGCCTCGATGGCCGTGCTGGCAGTGGCAGTCTATCCCGTCTTTTAGTTGGCAACACTCGCATTCTAGACGCTCTTGTTCGACAAGTTGGCAGTGCAGGCATTTTTGGGTTGGAAGTTGTTGGCGAAGTTCACGTTGTTGTTGGCTGACATCACGCTTCTGGATTTGACATTCTCCTCCACGTCGACAGTATTCACAGTTCTGGCATGAACCTTGCTGACCCTGTTCTGCCTGATGGTTACATTCGCATTTATGGCCATAAAGACAATGTTCGCATTTTTGGCCTGGAACATGTTGATGTTTTAAGGCATTGCCTTGCTGGCAGAGTCCGCATTTCTCGCCCGGGCCATGTTGACATTTTCCACGTTCGCAGTGTTCGCACTTTTCGCCTGCGCCGTGCTGGCATTCTGAGCCTCGCATACAGTGATCGCACCTTTGGGTTGGGCTGTGACGATGTTGGCATTTTTTGCGTTGATGGTCTCGATGACCATGCTGACAATGGCAGTCTGTCCCGTCTACTAGTTGGCAGCACTCGCATTCTATGCGTCCTTGTTCGACAAGTTGGCAGTGCAGGCATTTCCGGTCTGGAACGTGTTATCCTAGGTAGCATTCTTCATGTGGTTGTGGAAAATAACATTGTTTTGTTATATCTAGTAGATACTAAGGTAGCCAGTGAGGAAAGCGACTCAGCTCTGTTACCAGGTGATTCAGCTTCCACGGATGAAAAGTAGAAGAGAAACGTTCGCTTGTTTTACTCTGACATTTTTAACTATGAATAGAAATTTGATGACTTATCCTTATGAGTAGCTTGTAAAACGCGCGAAGAACTATTGTCACCTCTATGAAGAACATTAGAGACTTGTGGAATAGAGTCAAGTATGTCATATGAATTGTGGACCTGACAAAAGCGATTAGATATCATGGTGTGGTTACTCCGGCTTTTTTAGTCTGTTATTCGCGAGCGGCAGTAGTGAGGGTTACGGTGGATTCCTTTTATCCACGCTGCGTAAATCCAGTTCATCACAAACACACAGGAACTTTCGGAATAATCCACTGATAACCGTACTCTAACGCCCGTTCGATTACCACTAGCGAAAAACTTAAGGTCAAGGACCGGTTTCGGCAGCATGAGTAGACTGGGATTGGCTTTCAGCTAAACGCGGAGGCCGAGATGTTCAGCTTGTTCCGTAAGCACGGCGGGTCATCAGTATTGGGAGCAAGAACGCGCAGAACTTTCTAAACTGTTTTGTTGATCCATTCGCTTATCGTAGTTTATGCGAGGCTGCGATAATTCCAATTAATGGAGAGAGGTGACTGGAATTCAATGCCGTTGGCGATGCTCCAAGTTGTTCGTAAGGAAAATGTATGGCAAAACGGAAAGGCAGCGGGTCACCGAACGCTGATCAATATCCTGGACAGATGAATGCTACTCCATTCAATGTGTAGGTGCTGTGGGTAGGTTTGTTGGACAGGACGCGGCAACGGACACGCAAAGAGTCCTGTCGGTTTCGAAGTACTGAAAGCGTTCAAACAGATTTAGTGACTTGGTGAGAAGACCAACGATAGGAAAGATATTCAGGCTCTGGATAAGCAGCCACGAGCTAAAAGAAAGCTAGAGTGACTCCTCTGGGAAGGTACAGGTGAAAGGAGTATCACTACAGCGAATGATTGGAGTAGAAGTAAACTAAGAGCACTGGCGCGGAAACTAGTCAGCTGAACAAAGTGGAAGTCTTCTTGAACTTTGAAAAATTTCCCAACATCCGTATAGCGTTATTTAAAAAATAGTACCAGCAGTTATTCAGGCACGTGTCAGACTATTTCCCATCATGGCAGAGGGCAGTTTCTGTGCAAAGTCATTCGAAAAGTTGACCTTCCGAACGAGAACGTTCCTTTATTGATTTTACTGAGAATGGTTTGTCGTCATGTAAGCCTGCTGATTCTTTATGACCTACCTAATGCTTGCTGGCTACAGATTTGAGTTCGTTATGGTGTTGGTTAGATTTGCAGGATAATGGAGCTCTCTACCAGCATCGCTTTGGATCATTCGAATAACGGTTGTTAAATTATGTTGTATTTTCATGATTCCACTCTTTTTGGATTCACGACAGATTTTTTACTTCTCAACGGGTTTTGCTAAAAATTGTGGAACTCTTCAATCGTTCGAAGATTGCTCAACCATAAATCAGATTACTCGGTCCTCCACATAGGCCAACTACTATATTGTTGTTCCAAGAAACTATGCTGGGTCATACGGCTTCAGCTGTTCATTTTTTGTTATCCTGCTGGACGTATGATAGTTGGTGGTTAATGGCTACCAACGATAATATTGCCGGAATCATGGTAACCTTCCACCTACATGATCGTAAACCGGACCTGGGCACCTGTTTTTCTTTCAAGACGACTTTCAAATACTCACCTTTTCTGAGACAATGTTGGCATTTTTGTCCTGGAGGATGTTGGCAGAGTTCACATTGTGCTTTTTGATTTTGACATTCACCGCCAAGTCGACAATACTCGCAATTTTGGCATGAACCTTGTTGACCCTGTTGTCCCTGATGCTTACATTCGCATTTATGGCCGTAATGGCAGTGTTCACATTTCTGGCCTGAAGCATGTTGGTGTTTGCATTCATGGCTTTGCTGGCAGTGTTCGCACTTTTCGCCTGCACTGTGCTTGCATTGATGGCTTTGTTGGCAGTGTTCACACTTTTCGCCTGGAGCATGTTTGCATTCATGCCTTTGTTGGCAGTGTTCACACTTTTCGCCTGGAGCATGTTTGCATTCATGGCTTTGTTGGCAACGTTCGCACTTTTCGCCAGGGGCGTGTTGGCATTTCCCTTGGCAGTGTTCACACTTTTCGCCTGGAGCATGTTTGCATTCATGGCTTTGTTGGCAATGTTCACACTTTTCGCCAGGGGCGTGTTGGCATTTTCCTTGTTGGCAGTGTTCACACTTTTCGCCCGGAGCATGTTTGCATTCATGGCGTTGTTGGCAGCGTTCGCATTTCTCGCCAGGGGCGTGTTGGCATTTCCCTTGTTGGCAATGTTCGCACTTTTCGCCTGGAGCGTGCTGGCATTTTTTGCCTTGTTGGTCTTGCTGCTCTTGTT
>UZAF01016222.1:79586-115819 GCA_900617895.1 Haemonchus placei | reverse complement strand
TTTTCACCCACCCCGGAGCCCCTCCCCTTGTTAAAGAATACATTCCCTACCACTATTAAGAGGCCATATCCGCGCTCCAGTGCGGTCTCTAGGAACTCTGCCGCCTGGGTCAGAGACGCAGAGCAACTAGACGGAAGGGCGCTGGCACCCCCCAACTACATTTTCACTAATTATTGTATTACTGTTGAATAACTCGGTAATAAAAATTAGTTATAAATTACTAATTTAATTTTCGCTATTGTTCTGGGCTTTCGCTTACCTTCGCTCGGAATTTTTCCTTTTCATTTTCTGGATTGATCATTTATTTTTGCAATTTTATCAAAAAAGGGAATAACCGTTAAAGTTAAAAGTAAATAGCTAACCAACTGAGCTGGTGGTAGATATATTTTTTCATCACCCCCTAAGATTGAAATGCTTAATTCCGTGTTATTTTATCGTCCCTTCAGATTCTGGAGGTGTTCTGACTTGTTGATTTCATTGGAGCCACGTAAATAAAAGCTCTTTAAGGGTCTGAAGGGATTCCCCCACTAGAACGGCTTCCCAAACCCCACCAGAAGTCAAGTGATTATGTCTTATCTTATCAAATTTCGATGAAAACGAGTTACTCTAGCTTCATCGTAGAAGGAAGGAAAATCATCTCTTCGAATGATTTACAACAGCTACGGGGCGACAGCTCGTTTTCCGGTTCATCAGCTATGCGATCATAAAAATCATCGAATTATCGGTCTGATCCCCCAGATCGATGTATCTTTTCACGGACCAACCGCTACCATTTCATCGTGAATCGTTCTGTCGTCTTTCTTCCACTTCACTCGACCATTACTACTGAATCATGGCATACTGAATCATACTCTGATTCATCTGGTCATCCAAGTTCCTGTGAAAAGATTTGCAGGAAACGGAGAAGTATGTTAGTACGTCAGCCAGATTCTCCTACTCTTCGACCTACTTCCTTTTTCCAGTTATTCACTCATTCCCTTGCCGATAATCCGCTTCCTATGGGCACATTGGCACAATGTACCAGCCGTGGCGGTTTTCGGGTTGGATGGGAACACTTACAGCTCTCTTCTAAGGGAGATGGTATCTAGACGTGGTGTGGGTTGTACTGCCATAATTTACTGATCCAGTAAGTGACTGATTTGGTGTCCTTACTTGTAAGACAAACTCAGGTCCGAGTTCGTTTTCCATGACGGAGCCCTTCCTACTCGATAAGGAATCGAAATTGTGATAGGACAGACTTCCATTCACTCCTACTTAAACTGGGGATACAAACCACGAATTCGTATGAGTAGTCTCTCAAAACTGGCGATTTAGGGAAAAACTTTGACCTGCAACGAGGCTCGAAACCGTACTTATGCTTTCTGGGTACCGCCTCTTACCCCTTATACTATCAAGGCTCCGCTTTCCCTCGGCTTCCTAATGACTTATATGCCATAACTTGTATCGGATGAGTAGCCTTCTGTCCGATGTAATAAGGTGATTGGTTTTCAACGAACCTCATCTGACTTCTCCATACGGTCATTCTGACTCCCTGGTCACTAAAAGACTCTGAAAAGGGTGGTCATTTATAGAAATATCCTCTGCCTTTCACCAAAAGCATTCTATGCATCATTATGCTTTTCAGAAGAGCATCCTTCATTAGGAAGTAGCCATTGACCATTAGAGAGTTTTTTACGTACCCTATTTCTGCCCCACGGGTCAGTCAATTAGTTCCTGACCATTCCTCGGTTTTTCTTTCGAATTCATTTTTGACAAAACGACTTTCAGCTTGGTTGCCTGCGTGTTCTCGTGGTATGAGTTTGAGAAATATGCAAAAGTTTGCAAGAATTCCCTTAAAAAGTTGGGCGATCCCAGTTGAAGTGGGAGGTATCACCCTGTTACCCCTATGTGGTGAAGGATTCCTAGCCGCTTTGATCGTCAAATCGATGTTCACCCTATATCAGTACCTCTCTACAACGCTTGGTGGTATATGGAACAGCCTTCCTACCCCATCTCCTCTTTCCAGTGGGTGGAAAAGTAGGCAGCAGTACTACCTATACGGCTAGTACGGCGGGCAGTCGAGTGGGCTACTAGCCATTACTCTCAAACTCCCAAAAAGAAAAGTGTACTCCAGTGAGGGCAGTCCTGATTAGTGCATTGGTCCCCGTGATAGGCTAAAAGGAAGCTCGTGGACTGATGGAGGGATAAAAACAGAAGGTACTTGTGTACTTCCAATCATTCTAAGAAATCGGAGGATGTAAAAGTTGGGAATGACGTTGACGAACTCCCAATGGAATGACGAGCTGGAAATCCTCGTCTGGCACTTTACAGAACCACTCAGCCCTTCAGGTGTTGGTGAACGTGAAAATGAAGATCTCAGATTCCTGTAGGCAGGCTATCTGTCAGGTGTTTTTTCTTCCTTAATTGCTTGTCTTCGTCCTTATCAATTTATCATTTGCAAGGTTACAATATAATCGTTTCTTTTACACTTCCTTACACTACAAATGTGTAGGTGTGAAAAACAAGCAGAAGTGATCAGCACTGTGCACTTTCATTGTTCAGCAGTTAGCCAATCGGTGGCCGTTTTTCAGATTTCTTCGTGTTTTCAAGCTGATTCTTCTTCAGAACAATGCCTTCCTTCCTCCTTTGTTTCAATCTTTCCCAAATGCATGACTGATTGAATCGATGAATCAATTGGTTCTTGTCGGAATGAATTCACCTTTTATACGATGGTACCGCCTTCCGAACGGTGGTATGGTTGCCTTTTGTCCCCCACCTTGTCGACTCAGCACTTGGCAACGTACTTGATCTTATCGCCGCTCCATACCTTACCAGGTAAGACCTATTTATGACTAGATAAGAACAGAAGATCATAAGACCATTGCCTTACCGCGTTTTTTCGAGAAAGGCTAGTTAGGCAGGGATGGCAAGTTCTGAGCAAAAATTCGGCTATGGATGGGGTTTGATCCCGTGGTCGTGCTCTAAGGGCACCGCGCTCTTTACCCCGTTACTCCTTCGGGGTATCTTTTCTTTCAGTAACGGCCAACATGAAATAAGGATGACCAGGACTCCGTAAACGAATTTCATCCTCAGGATACGCCCTGCACTCGACCTCTCCACCTTACTTGAGAAAATATTCGCATCAAGTCACCAGTGCTGGGACAGGAGAGTACGGAAGAGTATAAGGGTCCCCCTCATCCATGGAAGGGATCGCAGGAGGTTGAGCTCTGATGGAAAACTTTGAATTTTTGAAGGAATTTTCATGGAACAAATATAGAAATTGGATTTTGGCATTTTCTTTCTCCAAACTGCTTGGGAAAGCTACCAAGCCGAACGATTCTCAAGGAATCAAGTTTGCCTTTTATTGCTCCGATGCTGCGGTACATCGGCCAGATCTGCGATTCAAATGTTAACGGTGTTCGCTACCTCTCGAAATTTTGTTTTGGATTTCTTCATCGAAGGCATTGAGCACCTTCACAACTGTCTTGTGGTAAAGTGACCCACCCACCCAACCGGCCACAGGTTGCAGCTCAAAGCGTATCGTCTCGGCTTCCATAAGTCTCTATTTTGAAATGACTATAATTTCGATCTTCTCCTAAGACCTTCGGAGAGCATTGAGAGCATTTGAACCTTTTCCTTTCTGCTACCTATATATGAAGACCTTGAATAGACAAATCGGTGACACCACTCTGCAGACGAATCTGGTGGGGCAAGTTCTTTCCTCCATTAGGTTTGATAAACTCTCAACGGTTTTGATGACTAGAGAAAAACGAAGCACCTTACTACTCCAAGGACCTTCTTTTTCGTTTAAATTAAGGCTTATTCATCCTTCTGACTGGTACTCCTGTAGGGAAAGACGAGCTACAGTCTAGGGGCCGACCTAGTGTATGCTGATCGTCTATTCTATCCCTTGAACCCCCTGAACTTGAACTCCTTCCAAAGTCGGTTCTTCAAGGAAGAAGCATCGTCGGGCAGAAGTTCGTTGTGCCGTCTCTACATCGTTCCAGCGGAACTACCGTAATACTGCATAATTTTGTTTAATGTGCGCATTCAACGGAATGATTCGATCGCTTCCTTTTCCATGGTTGTCTAATTAGTTGTACTCCATAGTATAGCACTGGAAGAGCCATTATTTCCGATACTTACCTCTTTAGGCTACGAAGAGTCTTCTAAGGCGTCCTTGGCATACCCTCGGTATGAAACTAAGAGGGCATTCATTTTTCTCAGTTCTTTCCTTCTCAGGCTCAGAAGAGTTCTTGGATGTATTCTTAGCCAGCTGATACTCGTGAGTAATACCGTATACTTTGATCCCCAAATTACGTTGAAATGATTAGTAGTTTTGTTATGCAGTAACTATAAATAATTTGTTGATTTCAGTTCTATTTGTGTCTGATACTCGCTGATTTTCAAAAGGTTTTGCCCTCTTGTTGATTTTTCATCATCAATGTCTCGTGATTTCACCAACTGTTCAGAAATTCTATCTCACCTGCAATCCACCCTGAAAAACTAGCTAATTCCGCCTGTTTTTCGAAATTCTGATTCCAGCCAGCAACTCCGAGTCATAATTGAAATGTCGCTCATTTCAATTACTTTCTAAGACTCAAACCAAATTTTGTTTTAGAAATTAAAAAAAAATCTTTTCGGATTAACAGGCTGATTTTCTGTCTATATGTCTTGCCAGCAGCATTGATGTAGTTTTTCATTTCTGAACTCTTAAACCTCTTAAACGAAGTTGGTTGACTAGTCGTGAATCGGTTTATCTCATTTCCGAAATAGGCGACTCGGCCGTAATGAAAGTCAATAAATGTTGGTCCTCAGTCTCTGGAAAAACTCAATTAGGGTGAGACTGCTGTGCTGAATATTCTCATCAAAATTCTGAAAGCACCAGAACTATTCTTAAATACTTCGAAACTTCCTCTAACAACAAAAAAGGTTGTTTATCACTATGTACCCTAATGGGCGATTCTCTTGAACAATCCTCATTGGGTAAAATAGGTTTCGGACGAGTTTCCGCAAGCAAAAATGATCCTTGGACGAGTTCTGGGCAGGGCGAAATAGTGTTTGAGCGAGATTTCTACAGGTCAAAAAAAAGCATTCGGAGCATAACATATGTGTAAATAAAGAATGATATAGGATATTTACGAGATTTTTTCTATCGCTTGGAATAAGTTTTGGACGATTATTTTCAGGAAAGCGAACTACTTTTCAGGCTTTGAAAAGGCATTTGTCATTTTGCAACTGAACAGTTTCTCCTAACTTTTTTGTAATCGCAGTGTTCTCTCTGTTCTGAGTACATCCTGACTGATATGTTCTGCACTTAATTGTCTTTACGGCATGAACCCTTCTCAATACTGACACAAATAAGGTTTCTAATGACTATGTTTTTGATCTTTATTGATTATCTTAATTAAGTAAGCAATCAAGGAGGCATTAAAACTGACCGGCCAGGCTTATTGTGGTCTCCTCCTGGTCAATCTATACACCATGGGTCTCTCAGAATCCGAATGGAAGACGATGAAGTGACTTCACTTTACAGCTTGCTGCCTTAACTTTCAACACCACCTTACATATGACTAAACGCTATCAGAAGACCGAATCTACTAGATCATGTCGTTGTTTCGGTGAAGAAGTGCTTTCGCTAGTCACGATGATGTTTCCCGTAGTTGGTTATCGCTAAGACACATCATCAACATCACGTAAAGAACCGGTCGGTTGCAGTGGAAACCTTCACCGTAATACACTATCGATTTCAGTCATTACTCTTCTGTATTACTTGGCAGTAATCAGTTAGGCACTCAGCTGACCGCACGCACTACCCTCCCTCGCCCTTCGTCCTCTTTCAAACCTTTTCGCCGTCTCTTCCTCCCCACCTCCCCAGTGTGATTCATTCGGCGACGTCTGCCATTTGAATTTTTACAGTTGCCGCCGTTTAGGCGTCGTATCCGTTCGTTTTCCTTGGAAGGTCATTACCAGTTCTCATTACAGTTCATGCAGCGTTACTCTTCCAAAGTTTTTGGTAACAAAACTAATCTGGTCGTCGAGCAGAATGTTGGTAGGTCTCTTTAGCGACTTGAAAGACTTTAACTGACGTCCTGGATGTTTCAGAGCAAGACAGTGGCTTTTCCGCAGCCAGTTTATCGATGAGAGCTCAAAAGAAAATCGCCAGTAAACTAAGTACAAGGTACAGTTTTCCATAATTTCTTTAACTGGAGTTTTCCAAAGTTTTTAAAAAGTAGTCCTGATAGAGATCTGGGAATTATTCATACGTTACAGCCCACTTATCGAAACTGGGGTCACGTTTTTTCTTGAATTCTGTCCTTCGGCTTGAACAGGAGGCGGGACCAATTTTTTTCCAGTAAAGATTTTCCAGTGTGATAAGGGACGGGAAGGCTAAGGCAAATCTATTCAATTTCCAATGTCTGAGTATTTGTGTTGGAGATGAAATGGCTTTCAGAAAAGTCACCAAATTGTTTATCAGTCAATCGGTTGATCGAGTATTTGACAATCTCTACAATGCTTTACGGACCTACTACACGAAAAAGGACTCAGAAAAGGTATCTGTTCATTAGTATTTTCACTTACCGTAGGTTTTGCTTTCCTTTTATGGGCCTTCAAAATTGTACAAAAAAGTAAAAAGTATGATAATTATAGTTGTAAACTAAAAAAATCAAAATCATCAAGTTGCAAACTATCTCAAAATGAATCAAAAAGAATATTTTGTCCTCATGCTCATGAAAAATTGCTTCCCTCATGATTGTGATTTAATTTTTCGCCAAGATCAGGAGGGACCGTCTCCCTTTCACTTGATTTCTCCAACTGTGTAGTCGTTTGCAACTGTTACCGTAACCAGTTGTGCAAATTCGGTGCAAGAACAGCGGAAATGGAATCAAATTTAGCGAATTCTTTTCATCCCTTTGCATTTCTGATTGGAAACTGCTTCAAGAAACTACTTGGAATTCTCAGTCACATTAAAATAGAAAACTCCGACAAATCATATGAACCAAAGCTCAAAAGACAACGTTCTTCGGTGTCGGTCAGCTTCGCAAAGGAGTCCATCCGCAAAGGAGACTCTAGGCTTCCACTAAGATTCGCAAGGGTGATTGCGTAATTGATCCATGAAATCAATTCAAGGGGTCACCCATTGAAGAGTCAGTAGTTTTACCCTCTCAGACAAGCTAAGGAATTTACGTACCGGTATGAAGGTGTGGTAGAGCCTCAGCCAAGATGGTACAGCTCTTTATTCGGTCAACGTTTCGGCGTTATCGCCTTCGTCAGGACCTGGAAGCCAAAAAGTATTTGAGCTTCATCCTATTTACGATTTACGTACCAATTCACGTATCGCGGAGGAACGAAAGTTCCAATTGACTTAGGCGGGTCTCGATCCAAGGTATAATCCCGTGACTATGCCTATGCTGGTGCATAACTTTCCTCTACTCCACCTACAGTACATAAGCGCGAATGTATCCATGCTTGGGTTGATGTGTCCGTCTTGTCGTCATTTAACTGAAGCTTCATGTGAGGTTTTATAAATTTTCTTGGTTTATTATTTGAACTTTGGTATATAATTGTATTTTTTTGTTTTTTTTTTATTAATCTATAAGCATCATGGATAGGTTTCATTATATTCTTCCGTGTTCATAGTGAAGTTGATTTCACTCTCGTAGCGATTACTAATTAATTGAAAAATCATATGCGGGGATCAATTTTTAAGTAAAATCTGTTACTGTTTATTCAAACATGGTTAAATGTAATAGTTATTTCGAAGACCTTCCAGAAAATCCAAGCTCTATAACAATCAGCTCATCGCAGAGCCTAGCGTGATAATCAGTAAAAAAAAGTTCAATACCTATAGTTTCCTGAATGCCTACACTTTCTTTTCGTTTATTTGTTTTTTTATTATTTATTTCAAATTTTTCTGATGTTGATAGACATTTTTGTGCGAAAAACTGAGGAACACCACCTGTTAATGCCCATAAGATGGAAGGCCATGTCAACAATGTCTTTAATTTACATTAATTAATCATTATTATTCCTAATTTACATGTAAAGGTTCACTACAATTACGTTCTACTTCAATTGTCTCTCGACTGTAATGCTACGTACGGCGTGGTTTGAAACTTTCCTTCATTCCAGTTTTGGAGGACGTTTCAAGGATATTTTTTTCTACTATGAGGGAACATAGGGATATGTACAATGAGATTCCGCGGGAAGATAGGATATTAGCACTTTTACTTATCGTTTCTCGAAATTCCTAGAGATCCAGAGCAGTCCAGTTCCCAATGAAATACAAGCTATCGAAGGCCTAGAGGGCAAATGTAACCCGACACCCTATCTTTACACTTATACTTACTTTTACCTCCTACAGAGATAAAACAATGAGCGGAACTCTTTACCCAGGTTGAGGTTTCCATAGTGACTTTTGTACCACGATAGAATCCATAATTTTAAACTTATTATTAGCATATTGATCTGAGGCGGAGGTGGTGTAGTGGCAAGTGGCGCACTATATCACGCGCATGGTCAGAGGTTCGAATCCCGGAATGATGCCGCCTAGCCCGTCTAGGCCTTCCATTCTCAGGGGTCGCTTAATTGGTACGGGACTCGTTTGGGAGGATAAGAGACTGACTTGGACATCGTGGCCACTGCAATTCATTTAATGGCCGCATACGCATTCAATACACCACTATGTTTCTGAACGAAAGTCGAGTGCATGGGCGCATACCTCACATAAGACTGATTAACACCCAAAACTTAGCCCTTAACCTTTGGATTGGTCTGACATCGATTGAATCCCATTGATAATTGCTTGGGTGATTGGATGATAATGAAGAGTAAATGAAGCTAACTGCAAGCCGCGTCGGAGGCAGTTTCCATTTAGTAGCAAAAGGGTTGGAAACATTTCTGCGACAGTTTTTGCTGTTCATAATTGCCAATTACCTAGCTGTTAGTCTTTTGTGAACAAAAAAAGTTAAATCAGAAAAAGTAATTTCTATAATTGGTCTGAATGAAGCAGAGTTGGGTTTGCTAATGGCATTTGAAAAAGTTGCAGAGCTTGCATGAAGGAGGTCAAACACCATATGAAATGGGGCAAACATATGTATTCCGATTTCCGATTTTTGTCGGGCCATTCTGCCCTGCTTTTCTATGTCAACCGGTGTTTCTAAGACTTCCGAATTTTCTTTTTTCTGCCCTTTGATGCCATAGAAAACCCAAAATGTCTTTAGCATCGCTCATTTTCGTAATTAAACATTTTTCCTTTGTCTGGTGGCAATGATCGAGTCATTTTGGACGTCTAATCACGCTTTTACGGCGATTCTGTGAAATTTTAGCGTGAAGTGGGAGCTATGACCTTGATAGTAGTAAGGAGAAAGTAAAGAATTTGCCATTTCTAGCAGTACCGTTTTATCAGTGTGTAAAGAAGAACACAAAGCATTTTTTTTATTTTAGGTCTTGAAGAACATCATAAAATTGGTAGTGAAGATAGGCTTACTCGCCAGAAACGATATGCTAAGCGAGACGGATATTAAACAACTGGAAAATGTCCAAAAACAACTTCACTCTTTAGCTCTAACCATCATCTCATTCGTACAGGTACGGTATCCATCGACTTCCATATCGATCAAATTCAGGAAAAGTAAACAGTAAATAAACCAGAAAAGCCAAGGTACTTCTGAAGCAGTTCCTACTGACAATTGCCTCTCCAAAAACATTGGGGGGGGGGCTTTTACTTTTTTATTATCAGTCGTATTTAATCAGAGTTTCCGCTAGCGATGTCGTCCTCGGCCTATACAAGCCACAATTTTCTTTTACTCGAATGTTACCTGGTTTTAAGCTAACAATAAATCATCTAATGAAGGTAACATTGTAGTTGGTACAGTTTAGGAGCAGCAGAGCAGCACCCGCTGTCAGGGAGATGGAGTTGTACTGGGCAAGGGACGTGCTGTACTTATTTTTAGTGTTCAGGCGCTTCACGCCCGAATTTACGATCTCTGATCAAACATTGCGACTTCCCTCTCTGTACTGCTTCTGCCTATCTTTATCTTTGTGCCATTTTTACGATTTTACGTTTTACGGCTTGTTTTACGTATGAATCATTTGCGGGAAAGATTGGGGCCAGTGGAAAGGAGAAGATGGGAAAAAGACGTGAGGTGATCGTGTTTTACCCCGATACATCACTTCATGTCCTTGCTTCATGTCCCATAGTGTTTTTGGATGTTTTTGGATGTCACAAGGGGGGGGGGGACCACTTTTCCTGGTGGGGAACGATTCGCCCAAGGAACTCTAATTGTATTCACTGTCCACCCGAGAAGGAGGGTATCGCATGAAAGGAAGGGAGGTCACACAAAGTAGCCGAAAAGTTTAGACATTTTGCATTTTTGGCACAGGAAAGTATTTGGCACTTTTAAGAGTACTTTGGACGTACAAAAAAAAGAAAAAGAAAGGCAGGGCACAAATAATTGGTTTTCCCTTACCTTTACTGGATTCTTGTAGGTAAAATACTCCTTCGAAAGGACACATCTAATCGAATTACTGAAGAGTATGCAACAATCATTAACGCCATTGGTAAGTCTTTTTCTCTTTTTACAAGTAGAAAGAATTGTTTTTCATTCAACAAATTGAGCAATGACTACTTTGTTGAACGCCGATGAGAAGAAGTAACGAGGGAATGTTAAGGTCACCTTGAGGCTCTCCGATAAATCTACCCGTCGATTGGAGCACGTCATCACGCACTTGACAAACATCCATTTTCTAGACACCCTTTTCAAGGTGAGCCATTTCTCCTACGGGATGACGATGGAGTGGGCAGAGCGCTTAGTCTCAAACTGGACTCGAACCCGTATTTGTGCCCAGAAAGCACAGGTACGGGTTCGAACTTGGTCCGGAGCTTTTTGACAAGAACTCGCCATCTTTGCTAGGCTTTCACACCGCGGAAAAGAGCATTTAGCTTCAAAAAAAACATCAAAAACATTAAGTACGGAGATTCATTCCTATGGATGCCAGGCCTTTATGGCAGCTGAGAACTACGATGACAGATAGATAGTCTTTCTAGATACATGGCTCAGAAATAAGCTAAATTCACTTCGACGCTTCTGGTTTACTCAAAAAAAAAATGATCGGATTGATCGCATAGTGATGGCACTCGATTGCTTTACTTTGCTCTTTCTTCGAAAATACCGTTATTGGATGGGGAAGGGCCAATCAGTGGGAAAGCTCAGGCCCCCCCCCCCTCCCTCCCCCCTCCGCGTCTAGTGAATACCGCCTCCATATGTCTGGGCTGCCCCACTCAGAGTCGTCGTGAGGGGATGGGCACTGTTTGAGCGATTCTGAAGTCATGTGGGGCGCGTGGCGTATCCTGAACTGATTCAAAGATCTTTCCTAATAATTGTGGTCTTAGTACCATTCAGTATGAGTACTAGAGTACTAACGGTGTGGGAAAACTGAACTTTTTTTGAATTTTTGAATATGCAGAAATATTTTCGGATGTGTATTTCTGAAGTACTTTTAGGTGGACGGCCCTCATCAAGAGGTGTTGACAGAATTTGTCTCTTCTATGGAGGATCTTCTGGAATCAGAAGACTTGTAAACAGTTATATCAAATGTTTGCATTGTACATTATTTCCCTCGCTTACAAGGAGCCCAGTGACTGGTCATTTCTTGCTTTCACCCTTCGTCACAGTTGTCCGGTCCGGTCCGTTCCGCCATTTGCGATGTCATCACACTTGCATTTCAAGAGAAGTTGATCTTGTATATGTGATATATATGTTAACTTGCCATGACTGTCATGCTCAGGATACTGTAAATTGAACTTTACCACAAATAAAGCATGTCACTTTATTTTCATCTTTAAACTATTATGCGACTAATGTGAAATAACTCTGATATATAGAAGATTTCCTTAGTATTCTCTGATGACAGGTATATGACTTCGATCACGAGAAGCGAGAAAAGCGCTGATTCCATAGAGGCAGGCAAGTACGAACGCCAGGAACTGAAATGAGCAAGATATGAGGAGGATAAGTAGCTAGCGAATGCGTATGCATGGCTCATACTCATCAGTGTCCCACTTCCTCATGCCCCTTCTGCCTTACCAAACAGACAAAAAAACGTAGTATGAGTAGATTCCATGTTTAGAGGGTTGTGTACGAATTTTCTGAGGGCTATAACTGACCTCATATCAATTTCTTACATTCGGTAGTAGACATGACACTGAACCTAGTTATGTACGATGAGAGGTAGTAGTCCCGCAATGACTCGTGTGGTCCAGGTATCATATCGCGGATTGACCTTCAACCAGTCAATCTGATCATCGGAAGCTCCTAAGCCAGTTTATTGACACCAGATTTATACAGACGCGAAATCTTTAACTCCTGGGCTACCTCTACAAATTACTCGTTGGTTGAATACGCGAGCTCGCCCCCATTACAACCTTGACCAAGACTGGATACCTTGTCTAACAAATGCCACTATCCAGAAGTAAATGAAATGGGAGAAGCGAGAGGGAGGTAGTTCCTGTAGAGTGTGCTGTGCCACACAGATGGTGACTCAGAAGAGCCTAATGTTAGAATTGAACTGTTCAGAGTAGCTGTTGCTTCTGCTATGGCGAGTATCCCTTTTTCTGATGGTAAACTACTAATGCATTGTAATATGTATTAGGTTGATGCGTAATTATTGCGGATTTTCGCTGCTTTTTTTCTCTCGATAGAATTTGAGTGTCGAATTCGTGCTTTCTCTAGAAATGATCTATTTGATTTCCTCTACAAAAGTGTATCTAGAAAACCATCCGCATATTCGCGAAATCAGGCTCTACTACTTCGAGAAAGGTTGGAAGGTAGCAGAGCCATTCCGCGATCTCAGTAACTTTTCGGCGATCGAACAATCAGTCAGAGCCAACCAAGAAATGGGATCTGCCCCTGAATCTGCCATATTCACCAGCAGAAACTTCTATGGATTATCTCGTCAACCGTTCGCTGAAAAATGGCTAGGGAAATGAACTTCCGTCGATTTGGATGGCTTGATGGCCGATGTCAAGGCGTGGATCGCCCTCAAGGGTCAGAACTTCTTCGCTTTTGGAATCCGACTGTCTAGCCAGTGGGAAGCAGTGCTTGATGTAGATGTGGATGAGTTCCGGAGTAATTATTTGAATATGTCTTTGCTTAGTATTTCTATAATTTCTTTAAGTAAAATTTGCTGGAAAAAATCCGCAATAATTATGCATCAACCTAATATTAGCCACATACCACACAGTAACCGTCTTTCTTTCTTCTTGGCATGACTTGCAGGAAGAGTAAAGCCTACCGATAGGTCTAGTAATCTTGTGTACATGTTGTTGAATACTCTCTTAGAAAAATTGTATACTTAGATTTGTTCTTCCTTCTCCTTCGCCCTTCACTGTTAATGCCATTCCTAAGATGGTCCCAGGTGGTTTCGTGGTAAAATTCGTTAGGTGTGTTGGGGACCCTGTACCGCTGCTACGAAGTCGCAACTTGGTAGAAATGAATGGCATTTCCATTCCAAAAATCAACAAGATTCTTCCACCGCAAACCACTGATTTTATTGCTAAATTCCAGAATCATTCATGTTCTCTGCAGTAGCGATACCAAATTATTGGTAGCACTGGTGTAAACTCCCCGACCATATTGACTAGCAATCCAAACGGAGAAAACCAGATCTACGACTAGGCAAATAAACATTCTACGTGTACCTCTACTATTGACAGTTGTACGCGCAGAAAAAATTTATCCACCCCTAAATTTTCAACAAAATCTACTGCAATTCAGGAAAAAAATGAATGGAAGAATCACAGAAAAACTGAAGGCTGTAAGACATTCGGGAATTTCTGAGATAGAAATATAAGGGATAAAGTTTTGCCGCTAGTCAATCCCGTCTGAGGGCCCCTGCATTGACTTTTATTCAGAATCATAGTAGCGTAATAAGTGCGTGTATGACCTGTGCAATGACTTGTGGGGGCCAGTCCATGTACAAGCCAGTGTTTTTATCTTCAAAGATAAGTCTGGTACCAATTAATCGACTCCGAAGAATTGGAAGGCTTGGTTGGCCTAAGCGGTTGTCGATCCGGGATTCGAACTCGTGTCCGTGCATGCGAGATTGTACTCTACTTGCCACTATACCACCTCCGCCCCTAGCTTTAATACATTTTTGATGATTGCGGATTCGTTCTCGAGCATCCATATTTGGCGTTCAGTATGGGGTGTCGTCTCAACAGAAACACGTTCAAGTAAAAGGTATAAAGTCTAAAGTGATAGAAGCGCCGTAGCTGAGCCACACTTGAACTTTAAGCCGCGTTTAGGTCTACAATGAGACAACCTCATCAAATGATAAGACTACCAATAAAGATTCACGCCTGGCAACCTTTTTTGGTGGCTCATGAAACAAAGTCAAATCAACCAAATCATCACCAATATTGATGTTCGGGGTTGAGAACGAGAGGGAGGAGTTTCTTGAGTAAAAAGATCTGATGAACATTTGCTAGCCATTTGAGGACTTCCAAAAACCTTCAAAGCTTGAACGTTGTGATGGCTTACCTTTTGAAAAGTTTACATGAGTTACTGAAGTCGACTCACCGAGGCGAAAGCCCATTCATAGATGAGTCGGCAGCCATTGTGTATGAAACCATCGGAACCAATGTCATTACAGTTATTTGACCAACTTCCAGTAGAGTAATAGGCTTCGACAATGGCCAAAACGATAAAAGAGAAGCAGCAAGTGGCCGAGAACACCAGGTCCTGAAACGAGCGGCATGTCTGTGGCCAACGAAGGCCGGAATACGGTATTGAACGCATACGGTTGTCCTCCAAGGCCAAAAATCAAGATGAGTCTCGTTCAGTGTAAAGAAATAGACGATCAAGAAGATGAATGTGAAGCACATCGCTACGCCAGCGAAGATCAGAAGCAGCGTCTGGCCAAAGAGTACTCCTGAAATTGGAATTTCGAGGGATATAGAACAGTTAACCTTCTGTCCTGCCATCTACTTACCTTTGAATGGCCCTGGGCCGAAAACGGAGGTGATGAGAGAAATAACAACCAAGCAGAGGAACTGAAATCAGTTATTTCTGAGTATGTAATGAACTACAGTTGCCTCTTAAGCTCACTATTTCAAGTATACGGAGGATTCCATGGGGTCCCAGACAGTAGTACTTGTTCGTTTGGCCTATCCCACATCCGTAGACTTTGTCCTAAGAAATGAATTCCTTACAAAAATCTGGACACCATTGTTTTTGGGATATTTCTTCGGTATTTACTAAAAACCTCATGTAGTTTGGTCTGGGTTCTGGTGGTAGTCGTGACGTATGTGCCATCTGGTTGTTGTGTTGTATAGATCTCTCTCCGTTCCATGACGTTTCGTTCTTAAAGAAACCGTTTCCAGTTCAGCCTGTTGTAATTCAATGAAAAATTTCTTAATTGTCTGTGGAGAGACACAGAACTCAAGAGAAGGCGCCAGTGCAAGTGGGATAGGTGAGATGGAAGGAACTGGTAAGACTCCCAGAGAGAATGGCTGTCTTGCCAACGTAGCTACCTTGGGAAAGATAGCTATGATCGGAAATCATAGGTGTCGAATAGCTCCTTCCCTTGTGGGACAAATATAAGCAAATAAAAATGTCACAAAATGAAACATAGTAGATTTCTTTGACTGCTGATTATAGAAGGGGTTGTGGGCTGAAACCCTCAGGAGAACATGTTTACAACATGGCTCCTGCCCATGTAATTCTAGCTGGTTCAAAATATTATTCCCCCTGCATTGACTATGTTTTTATTCAGGAAGAGGCAAAGGGGCAGAGGCCTCGTTGGCCAAAAAGTAGAACTGTGAGACTTGACTCTGACTCTGGGCTTCAATACTCGTTCTTTTCTAGAAACGCTCGGATAGTGCTCTATACCTGACTTTGTTCTTTTAGGGGTTCCCACTCAAATAACAAAGTTGTCTTTGGAACTGTTTTGGGAAGTAAAAGTAAGCGTGAGTGTAAAAATCACTCAATATGGTCTCTATAGGTATTTGAACCATGGGGTTTCCCTTTTTTTGCCAACCCCCACAGATGGGTATGCTATGTTGGAGTGAAGTAGCGGATGACCTGATCCGTCTTTCATACCCACCTATAAGTCCTTTCTGAAGCTATTCCACGGGAGACGGGCAATAGGAACGGTTCTGTGTAATCGATCCGCCGCACGCGGCTGTCACGGACCATTTGCCTCGTTATTACAGTTCCAGCGTTCTCCATAGAGCATAGTCGCTGTGCGATTATTACCTTTGGCATGATTCTACCATTCTTTTGTTCCTGTATTTCTTACTTGCTGCTGCATTCCGCTACATTTCTTCGCGCGCGGCGTCCCTCACGCAGAAACGCGACAATTTCGTTCCTACCGCGCCACACCCCTATTCCACTACTAGCAGCAACTTCCAATGTCAATTTAAGAATCATGATTTGATCTCTATATATGAGAAGTTAGAAGAATAAAAGGAAGTTTTCTTGATTTTTTTTTTCAGCCGCTTCAAAAATTCATCTCATTGAATGGACCCTCTCGCAGAGTTATATCACACTTCTGCACTTAATGGCCCAAACAAAGTTGTCTCAAAACATACTATGACATTCTGTCCCAGACATTTTTCTTCTATTTTCGAGGGATCCACTAATGTTTTGTACCACCCTTGACATTTTATTTTTCTATTTCTTAAGACCGAACAAAATTTTCGCTGCAGTTTTTAGTCGAGTTATTTACAGGCTCATTAGCGAAAAGGTGAATAGATCAAAAATGATATCAAACTTATTTTAAAACTCACTATAAGAGCTCGTCCATTGGCCCCCCACCCCTTTGACCCTAAAGTCTAAGTTCCCGTAAAAATTACGTACAAATGTTCAAATCTTTTTCGAAATGCATGACATGCAATGTGGCGTGATGTATTTGCTTTTTTTAGGAGGTGAGCGAATTGACTAGAAAACCTGAGGAGTACTTATTGAGTTTGAGCTCATTGAATTGCTCGCAGCATCCCATGGAGCGGACATCACAGTCAAAAAAAACTAGTATTACTAGCCGAAAAGAAAAAACTCGAAGATTCACTCTGTCAATGAAACCTCTGAACTCAGTCGATAGTAACGCCACACCACTGTAAAGTCGCGTGGGCTGTACTTTTTCAGTACTTCATATTGAACCACGTTCAGAGTATGTTCGTGATCGACGAAACTAGTAGGTTCCGTATACAGGTCACGAACATAGCTCTGTAGATCAAATTTTTAAATCTAAATTTTTTTGGTAAAAGAATTAGGTGATGGAAAACTAAGTCCTGAAAGAGAAATGGAGAACATTTGTATAGCTCTGATTCCTCGCAATAGTGTCAGAAATCCTGACAGCAAATAAGAACAGGGCGCATCATAAAATAAGATGCCACTCTTTCAAGTTCATGGTACCTTAATTCAAACCCTTACCTAAATACGAGTTGATGATATTTTTCGGATTTTTTTTTCTGAATATTACGTCAAAATCATAATCTTACGAGATTCTCGGAGCGAAAGTAGTACTTGCTTTGAATAATTCATCTTTAAAAAATTGTTCGAAGCCGGTAAGACTAGAAAGAACGGTGACGCTTGAGAAAAGAATTTTTCGAAGTGATGTCCAAAGTAAAAAAAAAATTACTAAACAGTTACTTGGATTCTACCAGCAACTATCAAACTTCAACTATGATTCGCTCCGAACTCAATTCAGGGACAATTACTCCCGATTATTTATCTTGTAGGATCTATCTTCATCGAATTTGATTTACTTTTGACACGACTTTTTTCGTTCTTTTTTTAAACAGCGACTACAAATAATTAAAAAATAAGTAAACACTCCCGTAGATGTGAGCGAAAGATTGGATGAAATAGACTTCCGCAAAAGTGATAACTTGAATACAACAAAACGGACATAAAGGACTACCTCTATTTTGGGATGAAGNATCAAAAAGCTAATGAACAAGTATCTCTAGCTCTAAAGAAAAAACTCCAAATTACCTGGACGTGCAGCCCTCATTTTATGGAGTTTGTAAAGCAGATAGCACTTAGAAAATGTCCTCGATCAGTGTTGTGTGTGGACGATATCAAAGTGATTGTTAGAACTACAGAGCAGGCATTCAAAAGGATGGGACGAATCTGACAAACACAGATGACTCAAAACGGACAATTCATGTCCTCAGATGGGCAAGCTGTACGGATCCAGCAGTGCTTGGTTGGTTAACACACACAGGGGAAAGGAACTGAGAATTTCCAGTGCGTGGTTTCCTCGATGATGAACTTGTCTCGTAGGTAACGGGGCGTAGGCTTACCTTACAGGTGGTAGAAGAAATCGATCAATCGGGCCCATCGACCACTCCCAATCGGCCAAACCTGTCTCCCACTCCCTCTCCTCATGATAACGCATTCCCTATGATCAAGGACAACGGCGGCTAGCTTGGCTGGCCATCAGTCATTAGCAAGTGAATCTGGTTGTGACGTTTCAATTGAGATATGAAATTTTATGAGATGAAGGAACTGAGTTATTACAAGGCAAGGAGAAATGTATAGAAAAAAAGGAGAACTGGCTAGATAACTAGTAGTCACTCGTCGATTTTTGAAAGTTAAAACCCACTTCTGTTTAGAGGGTTTCAATGGGGACTTCAGGGTAGGGTATAGTGACAGTTACTTCAATTCCAGTCAATTTTGGAGGGGAAGTTATCAACAGCAAGTCTCGCAGGTTATGATTCACCAGGATTACAACCCACAGTTAGTCAACAGCGATTCCTAAGCGGATTTTTGAAATCATTTGTAACATCCTGTACAACATCTTTTTTAACCAAAAAAGGAAACAATCTATTGAATGACCTAATTTAACCGTGAACTTTACCTTCGGAATTGGTCAAAATTGAACTAGCTCCAGCTTGAACCTGCCCTTCGAAATGATCTGAGCACTGGTCAATTCAACTAGGACCTTATCTCCAAATCCAGAGTAAGGACAAGGGAACCATACATAGGAGATTTTCTGAGAAAACTTTTCGACTAATAATTTATCAAGAAGGTATCTGCGGAAAATGTTAGCATGGTTTTATTGATTACGAAGTGCTTACTGTCCGTCAGTAACTAGTTTGCTGTTGTTGTTGTTGTTTTGGTTGTTGCTAATGAATCGCATAGGCGTGGTCTTCTGCTGATTTGTATTTTTACACAAATGATCGCCCCATTTAGCACAATCAGGGTGTAATCATACAACTCCACTCATTGAAAACTTTATTACTAATTTTGGTAAGTGAAACGTACAGCAATAGATCAAGTAACAGAGGTTTATAGCAGAAAAAGGAAAAAAGCAAAATCATGTTGCGAAAGAGTTTAATAGAAACTGTTTAATGCGCCATCAACGCCGACATGCATTTCTTTGAGTATTCTCTGGAAAGAAAGTCGTACGGTAGTCGTAGGTACCTATAGAGCTGGCAATCCAGACCTCCTGGCCAACCACTACATTCTCTAAGGGTGCTTTCATAGTGCGCCGGCCGGCCGGCCAGCGGACAATGAAAGCAGTAAGAGTGTGCTGGCTGTAATGGAACTTCTCCATGCTAGTGGAGTCTTTTAAAGGCTCAATTTAGTGGAAGGAGATCGGCTGCAGATCAATGAGCATTGTGGCTGAAGCTCGAGAAGCTCCCGGTACGGATCATCCAACAGGAGCTTGGAGCACATGTGTGGACTGATCTTATCTCCGACCTAATAAACATTAGGTGATACTAGAGCTCTATTGACAGCTTCACAGCGTGTCAAGCAAGTGCAAGGGCCAAATCGGAAAATGGAATTCCTATCCTACCGGTTGCAGAGAAAAAGCGAACATCTTCCACATTGCGAGACGGTTCCCTCAGGGATAAGACCTATTTCTCTACCTGTTACTGTTTGCCTGAAACCAGTTATACCCAATTCGTTAGGTCCGAACTGGGCTAGGCCGAACCGATGCTTTTGTTTCCTCAGACGAGCCGTAGGCAAGAAAGCTCTGTCGAACTGGACGAAGTAAAATCCCAGTTTCTTGCCCATACCGTGCATGCGGTACTGGGGCCACCTTGCCCTACCTCGGCCTGGATCGTAGCTGATCCCCCTCTTGTCTCGAAGGCTCGAATCGCTTCTGGAACGATCCAACTGAACTTTATCGACATCTGTTTGCCAGGTGTTTATTCACATGCTCAACGATCTCTCAACTTCTTCATCATGAAGGGCTTTACATTTTGATCTGTAGCACTTGATTACAACGTGTGTATGTACATCCCACAACTTTTTTGAAAGGCCAAATCACAGCTGGCTATGACAAAACGCGATCGCAAGTGAATGAAAAAGAGCATATTCATGAAAATAATCGCTTATCTGCTCCATCGCCTCATTGTGAGTGCTCCGTTTTGTCCTAATGCCTTGACTACGACATTGGCTTTCAACCCTACCTCATTTTTTTTAGTTGGGATTGAAGTATTAGTGTCAAGACAATAAGGTTAACAATCGATTTGAGTTGTTGGGGCAGTGTTCTCAAAGACCGGACGCAGGCTCGCAGTCATGATACCATGCATGAGCGATGAAAGGGTACCTACAGCTAGAAGATGGGAACTTTGAATATATGGCATTTTCGCAACAATGTGGAGATGTTGCCAACGATGGATCGGCCTTCTCGATGTCGTTTAAAAAACTTTTGTGGTGTTGCAATTTTGACATTGAACATCCAGTTCTTGTCCAACGAATAGTCAACTTGGTGGAACACTAACGGCTTGAGGTTTTACGGTAGACAAACAGGAAATTGTGAAATGATCACTTGAAACATCACCTTCGGAACATTCGGGAACACGGTCAAGCAGAAGTCAGGAAGCTGAAATGTACCAGTTTGGGTGGAAGGAGGAAAGTGGGTGCTGACAGCTCTGTTTAGGCCTTTGTACCGCCATTTCATTCAATTATGAACTTTTCGAGGGGATCGGTTGATCGCATCGCAAAGTCCAAATATAAGAAGGTCGTTACTGAGTTAAGAGGGATAAAAAGAAAGCAACAGGAAAGGTTTAAAAGGTGTTTATCAGGAATTATTGTTAACTTAATGCGGATGTGGTGCAGTGGCAAAGGGCACACTATCTCACGCACGGCCCAGGGATCGAATTTGGGCGATACCTGTCTAATTCAACCAAACCTTCCATCCCTCCAGGATCGGTTTATTGGTATAGGCTCGTCTGGAAACCAGGCCAGTCTAGCCCACCGTCCCTCCGAGGTCTCAATTTGTAATTGTCCACCTAGCAGGATAAAATCGCTGGGTAGGACACCCGCGTGTCATAAAATTGGAATATACTATGTTCACATCCCTCTGCTACGAAAATGATGAGCTCATCTGCAAATGTAGTTGGTCAACATGAAAACGTTTATCCTTCATTCTTTGAGCATGACGATATGAGTGGAAGCCGGTTTCCCCTGGTATCGCCAAGCTCCCTGCTGCGTTTTATCACATCTGACTATTGTATCGTGAGTCTCCATCGCCATGTTGACACAACAAATTAGAAGTCGGGCTAGTATTCGGGAAACATACTCGTCCGTTTTTGGATCTACGTGCTTTTTTGAGCACAGTTGAAGACACCGCCTCCACATATCGTTGTCTTTACTACATGAATATTATGTCTTATTTCTGTTTTCCTGTTCAACAGAACTCATACCCGCTTCGCCGCTACCGATCACCGACACCGACTGATTAGCGAATTCATTGCTCGTATAAGATACCTTTCATCATTTGAGATACTGCACTCAACTGAAACTGAACAGCACATGAGTTTCATAAAGGCAACATAACCAGGCAGAGGTCTTTCCCACTCTGGAAACCTGTTCTACTTACAGCCACAGCTCACTTTGCGCAGCAGTGTCGTAGATATTTAGGAATGAATTTGATCACTGAATCAAAACTTCTTCACAAATCAAAGTATCAGCTGACAATTGTCAAGAACAAACCAATGGCTGCTTTTATAGTCCGCCGGTCGGTCGGCGTGCGACGAGGCAGTTCTAGTAGGGAGGACGGAGGCAGTCGGCCGGTCGAAGGCTTGAAAACAAAGAAGAACAAGATCAAAAACCAAACAACCAGGGGCTTGTACAGATGGTTTTTGATCTTGTTTCTCCTTGTTTACAGCCCCTCGAAGGACTGATCGACCGTCTGCCGCCCTCCTCCCGCCTAGCACTGCCTCGTGGCACGCCGGTTGGCCGGCCGGCGGACTATGAAAGCAGCCAATGCCGAACGTGAGGCGTGAAAAGTAGTAAGTCATCGAAGCACGCACTCAATGAAGCACATTGTAGAGTATAATCATAGAACAGGGTTGTAGGGGAGTGCTTGAATCTTTTACTGAAGTTTGAGTATGAATAAGTGGTCGCAGTTTCGATCATTCTCGAGCTTGAATTTTTTAGAGTAGAACAATTATTTCCAATTGTCATTTTATGTAGGGTGGAGATAGTGCAAGTGGCACTATTACACACACACTCGATCACGGGTTCGAAACCCAGCTCGATATCCGCCTAGGCTCATACACACTCCACTAGCCTTTACGTTTTTGAGTTGAAGTCTAATGGGGAGCGACCCTCAGACAAGACTAATCAACGCCTGAAGACATAACCTTTATCATTTAACAGTCAATATCTTCCGAGAAAAGGCTCAAAAAAGCGTGTACTGAAAATATTCGCGAATGTGTAGTGGAATGGGCAACTACGTACTATGAAGAAGCTCCAGCACATGAGTAGTAGATACAAAAGGTATTTACGCGAGAACTTATTGTGCCACTTCAGATTTGTTGCTCTCGTAAAGTTCCGGGGTCTATGTGGTCCTTCCAGGCAGAATTATTCTTTACCCTTTCGAGTAGAAGAAAAAGTGATTAACGCGGAACAAATGAACAAACGCAAGCATTCTGGAAACTTCTCGTGTACTTCTGACTTAGTGACAAAGACGGCACTTACGCTACATTCTCCGGAACATTTACATAAGAGACTTTCACTTCCATGATTTCTCGCCTCTGCACTTTTACTGGAACCAAACAAAAATCTTTTAGGACAGTACTATATTACTGGCTTCATATAGTACAGTCCTAAACGATTTTGTAGTACTCTAGTACTTGTTCACTTTGTCTCCTTTCAAGAGTGAATTATGGAAGTATGGCATGGAAGGTTGTTACTTAGATTGAAGGTAAGCTCAAATACTTTTAAACTCCGTCATGTATTCAAGGAGCCCTTTTGCTGCCTCTATTCCTTGATATTATTAATACAGATATCTTCGATGCACTTTGAGATAGTTGAAAGCTACATTTCTGTAACTTCTATGCAACATCACAATCGTAAGAAAGAAAGTGAAGGAAGAAAGTCTCACAAGGCTGGCGATTTGTGGGCAAAACTTTGAAACTTTGAAGGAAGAAATTTTCAATTTTTAGCAGACTCATACGCGAATGGAGTTGTACTGGAGCCGTGACTACTTGAATTTTTCGCAGAATATGAAGAAATCAGCTTTGAATAACTCTCATCCTACCGCAAAATTGAACACCATTCACTGACTAACATCGAATGCTTCTTCTTCGGATTTCTCTAGTATCCTTCATTCTACAGAAGGAACCTTAGGGCCATTGAATTCAGTAAGGAACGAAAGCATGAGAGGAATTTTTGGAACGAACAACATTTTTCAACAAAAATTCGATTGCTCGAATACACAATGCTACAACTAGATCTTCTTGAAATTGTCTTCTCTCAACCAAAAGCAGTGAGCAGGATAAGATGGTTGTGCAAGTCAGGAGTTGAAGTGGTTCTTAGCAACGCCCAGAGCGTTTCCGGGGACAAATACCTGAAAAACTGAGCAATTAAATCTTAAACGCAGGTAATTACACCACTTGCCACCAGATCCTTCTTAGAACGGAAATATTGAAGAATTGAAAAGAGTCGAAAAAGGTTCTCGTAGATATCTGTTGCTTGCGAGAGAAATATATGTACAACAAGATGTCCTCGAACTTTTGGCGTTAACCCGTGTTTAAGATGCTCCATGCATTCGACTTCCATTCAGAATCGCAGCGCCGTTTGAATGCATATGGGGCCTTTACAATGGCTTATGGTGTATAGCGAATATGCAAGACAGTGCTTTTGTTCTCGCAGTCTGGTACCGATTGAGCGATGCTAGGATAATGAAAGCTTGGGGGTGGACAACGATCCGGGAATCGATCTCCAGGTCACTCTTGCAAAATTGCTCCACTTGACACGACACTAACTCAGCCCTTGAATATGTAAAATTCTGGTATAACATATTCCAATAAAAACTCATCCCAGCATCTCTTTCGGCGTGATGCTCTTTTACCTTTAGCTCAACTGCAAAAGAGGATTTTGTTAAGCTTATGCAGGCAATTATAGTATTTATCTTTGGCTTTATCCTTTGGTCATGAGCCACACAGCACATAAAGATTAGTTTTTGATCCTGCAGTCTTTCACCCTAAGTGGTTATGCTCGTTACCTCTGGATTTGTGATAACATTAAACAAATGACTTAATTATCTCTAATTGTTTAAAGGGCATTTCCATTTTTAAAATTTTGATACCGAAGTCTGATTTTTGGGACGGTAGGGCCCCAACCAGAAAGAAAGCAGGGATTCCTAGCAACATGCACAACTTTTGAACACAAACACTCTCTATTCAGTGCGAAATTTGGCCGCGCCCCTGAACAATACTTTGCTAGACGTCATTGGACTGGTTACCTTCGCACATACATATAATGACCAAAGCGTATTTGGAAGTGACTGGAACTCCAATCCCTATCTCAATGTGGGAATATCTGTAGAAATAAATCCCATCATGTTAATTCAAATATCTGTGCACGGCGAAAGGATTCCGATGAGGTTGTACTCCTGGAGGATAGGCGGGTCCACTGGCTAAGCTCGGACCTGAAAGTAATAGTATCGCATTTTGATAGGTCCCTATGACAGTAAGTTAAAATAATACAAAAGCCCTTTCGATCTTTTTGGGCGCCCATGAACCTTGTGGAAGGAGAACCTGCGAGGACAAAAGGACTTAAATTGATATAGATACAGTAGCGCTCAAAAGTCTCCGGCCAAATGCTTCTTCTATTGTACTTTTCAGTCGTAACTTCTTTCCTACTGGATCTTATCACGCGAAATTTCGATATGTGTAGCATGGATGTATTGTGAATATTTATCACCTTAACCTACAGTCTGGTCATGTTCCAAATATCCCAAAAGGCTTAAACTTAGAAACACCTGAAAATACAGATTTTGGTCCTCCTGGGATTTCTTTCCTTTTGCCATGTCTAAAGTGTACAGTGCTGAACACAGTGAAGGCTAAAACTCACATAAGGTACGAATAACTACAGACGTGGCAAACTTTGCTTTCAGCGAAGTCTACTACCTTAACAAATATTGCCCCAAGTTATGCAGACATTGATGCTTTGAAATCAATTAGTGTTGGATAGTGTGGGACATACTTCAGGTAAACATATCAAAACTTCGCGTGATTTGTGCCATTAAGAAAAAAGTTACAGCCGGAAAAGCTTTTGGCCGTCTGACCGAAGACTTTTGAGTACTACTTTACATGCACACATGTATGTACATAGTATGAGTGGAAAAAAGCCCGGCTGGTGAAATCAGGCGTGGCCGAATTTCCTCAAAAGTAATCTGAAAGATATGAGTTACAATGCTCATTCTAAAGCATTGTAACTCATATTTCTTCGATTACTTTTGCAAAAATGGCTTGGGTTTGACGTCTCTTCCCAGCTTTTGAGGATGAAATGAAGAAAGGCTAGGAAGGGCTTTTTTGCAATCTCATTTTCACCGTCTTGAACATTCAGGTGCTCGAAGTCGAGGGTTGGTAATGGTCTATGGGTTCAAGGTTTCAGAAAATTTTATTGTAGCTGCATTTCCAGTGTATCAGGAACTGGACTCGTCCCTTAGACACTGTAGCCGCTTCGGATTTTTCAATCTTCCAATCGATTGCCTGAAAAATGTAATGAGTTTTCCCCAGATGTGTTTCCCACTGTTTCAATTGAAACGTGCTTCAAATTCATGTGAAAATAGCAGATGGCTAGCAATTCAGTGGGCCACGATTCTGACTTCCTCTGATTCTTCCCAAAAGTCATAGAATGAGCTCAAAATGTGTTTTTTGTTAGTAATCCCATAAGGCCTTGCATGCTTATTGCACACAATGAATAGACATGAAAAAAGATTAAAAATTATGGACATTCTTGGAATTTTGGTTGAATGGAATACTATGGGATCGTGTAGTACCAAGAACTCGAGTTTCAGAAATTTTCAACACAAACCTATTCTCTCTAAGCAGCTGGTTGCATTGAACAAGCACAAGTTTGAAAAATGAAAGCAATGGGAAACCCATTGAGTATTATGTGATTTTTTTTTGAAATTCCCCTGAGACTGATCAATGGGGTCGCTCGAATTTTTTCTAAACTCATAGAGACCGTGAATACGTGTGAGCTACAGCCTGAGTAAGATAAATGGGACACCAACGATCGAAAAAGCATGACAAATATAAAAAATTCTCTCAAGGTGCTTCGAGATAACAGTGGTTCCTTTCGGTAACAGAGCTTTTATAAAGGGTCCATTCCTTTGAATTTACCAGAATATTTCTTTCGCCACCTCCCTGATGACAATCATCACCACTTATCCGTGAGAATTGAAAAATATACCGAAAATTAACAATAATAATAAAAAAATATAAAAAAGAATAGTTGAAGAAAGTAACTGCTATGCCAAAATCAAGCCTGTTGTTCATGGAACTTAAGTTAATAGTAGCATTTCGATGTGATGTTGACTTATACAATGACTTGAAGGGAGTAGTCAGTTTTCAAGTAAGCCCTTTATTCCCTCGAATGGGTCTGAAACCAGCTACCCCACTGGAGAATAAAAAGTATGGCAGATCAGAGCAGGTGTCGATTTTTATTTGCTTTTCATGCATCCAATCCATTTTCAAATCGTGGAACCAACAATACGCCACTCAGGGTTATCTCATCGCCGTCAATTAAGGGGTTACGGTAAAAGTGATCAGTTTCAGCCCTGTTATTAAGCTAATAACGCTGACTTGAAATTCAATTTTCATGGAGTCTTAAAACTCTATAAAGGTGAGGCTTCTGATTTTTATAAGCGTAATTGACAAATTTATCAGCTTACCACTTACGAGTAGGTTCATGAAGGGTGAGATCAGTCGGGGTTAGAGGATCAGCCCCTTAAGAAGTGTACAGACTGGATTCCAGTATAATGGAAATGGAGCAGAAAAAAGTTCATGTTGAAAAAATCCTTTCCACTTATCTATTAGAATATTGATTTTATGGAAAACGCTGCAATGCCTAACAACCAGCACTGATAGGGAGAGTGTAGTCTTCATTCAGAGTAAGGGGTTATCTTTGCAAAAATACTAAAAGTAGCGCCATGAGCATTCCACTGCTGCTATGATTCTATATGGAAGTCGAACACATGGCGTTTACCCAAGATTTTTTGCGTTTTCGATTTTCCTTGCTCCTAAATAAATACCCGATCATTGCAAAGCTTACCTTTAAGCTTTCTTTCGTCTAGCATACCCCATGCACCGAAATTGCACCATTTCGCAGTTCGCCAGTTACAAGACATTCAAGCATAATTTGTATCAAATCTGAGTCATTGATGATGATTCAGTGAAATGGTTGGCGTATCGATTCGATTCCGTCTCAAACAGTCTCATCACAAAACTTTCGGCCTTCATACCAATGGTCGCCTTCTTCCCTGCTACACTTCCTCTCCTACTCGTAAAGTTCGAGTCTCTTCGATTCATTCTCTGCCATATTTCCTCTCATAGTTCCTGCTTTAGACTCCTCAATTTGCCTACTAGTAGTTTATTTCAATTTCTACTACTCCCATAATCGTTCTGCGATTCATCCCATCCGAACTGCAGATGAATATTGGGCAAAAGCTTGATAACGTGCTCGCACCCCCTGGGTAACCCTGGTTCACAGTTCCAGTCTGCAATTCTCGCTTAACCATTCAAAAAAGCTCGAGGCGTGGACTTCAAATTTTCCGACTTCAAAGATGCATGGCACATCCTAGACGGGATTCTTTATGGTTTACATCCCACCTCTATCCCATCGTCCATTACGATTTGAAGTCAGTACAATTACGGGAGAATCCTGGGCCCACCCTTGTGACATCTTATGACTATGGCTGTGTCTCTTTAAGACCCCGTCTTTCCCTTACTTTCTATCAAGTCTGATGACTGAAGAGTGAACATGAGTTGTGCTGGTTTGACTTTTATGCATAGAATGGTGAGTACAACGTCTATCGCCATTCCGGACGGAAAAAGCGAAAGATAACTCTACTTCAGCGGCGATAAAATCACACAAAAGTGGTCTACGTTAAACGATAAACGAATTTGGAAATGTGAACATTTTACAAGATAGACAAATCTGCCCTAAAGTGTGCTGAGCGGCTGAGTGGGAAAGTGCATTCAATGCAGTAAATGGAATTCCCGTACGTGTTTTCAATTTTCCTGCGCCCTTAGCACCCATTGGTAGCCTTGTGCACAGCGGAGAATGTGCTTAAGAAGTGTTAGATTTTATTATTCAAAAAATCCCAATTTTGTATGTTATTTAATGGATTTCGTGAAATCTCAGGCATTGTGGGGGTGGTGTAGTGGCAAGTGGCGCACCATCACACACGCCGGTGAAAGGTTCGAAGCCCTTCCGCCTAGGCCAACCAAGCTTTTCATCCCTCCTGGGTCTGCTAATTTATGCCAGACTCGTCTGGGAGGGTAAAAGCACTGACTTGTATATCGGCTGGTCACAGCAAGCAATTGTATGGGCCAAACATACGCTCAGCACGGCTCTGAATGGAAGACGTATGCCAGGGCGCATCCTAAAAACGTAACTGAACACCAACAAAAGACTTCATCCTTAATGCCCATGTGGTATCCAGTCCATATCTACCTTTTCCTTAATGTTTATATCGGAAAGAAGTGGACAGAACAAGTGGAAGGCGTATACAGAAGAGATCGTAAAGAAACTCCGCCTAGGGTAGAGAAAAGTTTTGAATTCAGCGGCGACACTATTCTTTATTTCGAGTCTTCTAGGGGAAGTGTGACCAGATCCCATACATAATCATGGAGGCCTGACTAGTGTTGGGCCTCCAAGTAATCTACTGCACGAATGTAGCTCCATTGACGTCACACCTCATGCGCACTTTCTTGCTATGTCGGACTTTACGGCAAAACTCGCACTTCATCGACATACCCCGCATTGATTATGCCTTCCGACGAGTTCCTCTGAGGCATACTTATGCTTTTTTATTATTTCCATAGCCAATATTCCTATATTTGAAATATTTGGGCGAAGGTGTATGGTAGGTGGCGCACCAGCACACCATGGGTCCAGGGATCAGTAAGGACCGAAGTAACCAAACATTTAGTTCAAGGTCGATTCATTGGCAGTGAATACAGGATAATTGGCTCTGAATCCCTCAACCGGTCGATGACCTCCAACATATACACTACCGTAACCTTTTTCGAGACGTTCATGAGCAGTATATAGATGCCATATTTTTCAACACATCATCATGAAAATGTCATTCTGATTTCTTCGAATGAAGGAAGCAGTAATCCTTGTCTAGAAGTGTAATAATGAGTTTTCTTTAAGGGCTAGAAACCAGAAAATCTGTTCGCTGAATGAGTTTCAAACTCAACATTTCCTCGACTCTCTTCGTAAGCCTTTCTATAGAGCATGATTTCAGCTCTTAGAGAAGCCACGTATAAGACTGCGCCAGAATACTCTTGGCTGGCCCGAATCGAATGCTTCAGTATACTCGTTTTGTGAAGCAAAAATTGGCCTTCAGCGAAAAATGTGGTGGGAGGATTCGCATTGATCACGCACCTTGATTAACTACCTGTTCAACACAGTGTCTTTTTTCTATAAAGGCAGTTTACAGGAGAGTTTATTGGTGCAAGAAAGGAGCATTTGCATACTAAAAGGTTCAGCGCAAGAAAAAGATGAGTGGAGACAGATGTTCCATACAGCAGGAACATTAGCAGCAGTCAAGGATTAGTCCATCCATGACACTTCGATATGCCGCATTCCTCATCCGAGTCAATTGTGTGGCCAGAAAAATATGCAGTTAGTAGTTGCAATATTTTGGAATAAAATTCAGGGATAAAGCCCTTGGCTTTGATCGATCCCCCTTCGGGATGCGCCTCGCATTCGACTTCCATTCAAATTAGCCATATCGAAAAAAATGTTGCCTGCACAATGACTTAAAATGGGCAGCCGATGTTCAAGTCAGACGAGTCTGGTATCAGTTAGTCGACGAAGGAGGAATGGAAAGGGGGTCGTTGCCTCAAGCGGGTATCGACCAGGGATTGGACACCTGGACCAAGCATGCATGGTAGTGCGCTACTTGCCACTACACCGCCTCCTCCCAACATTATATAAATATATTTAATACTATAAAAACTATGCACACAATCAATATGATGAAGTATGATCCATAGCAGCTTTAACTTGCAGATCTTACTTCCTTGAATTTCGTTTTCGTAGAGCAAGCTATAAACAGTAACCTACCAACACCAAGGCGTTTGTCCCTCTTACAAGAGCTTCAAGGACCCTACCACCTCCTACCAACCCTATCCCCATTACTTGTAGGGGAAAGACCTCAGCAGCCTTCATTCCATCTCATGAAGCCAGTATCGAAGTTTGAAACGTTTTATCCAACCTGTCATTTCTCAGTGAACAATGGAATAAATCGTCCCTGTTTACTGGAGGGCTACGGCTTGTTGTCTGATTTAAGTCGAGTATACCTTTCAATTATTTCCATGGATTTTGATTCCTATATGGTACATTTGGAATGTTCCGGGAAAATGCTAAGAATATGCAAATGTTCCCTTTTCGTGTTTCGATGGTGAATTTTTTGTATAGGAATGGCTTAGAGACAGTGTTTGCCTTTCGTGAAAAAAATGAATCGATGAACCAACGAAAAACTCTCGGAAAGCCTAGGAAAACACCCAAGCACTCAGCGATTTCCCCTGCAAACAAAGTGGTCCTCCCACACTTATTTTTTCTCAACATTCTTGATCGTTTTTCGAAGGCACTGCCTCATGGACCGCTTCTGCCTTCACCTTATTCGACACTATTTGGGCTTGTCGAGCGATCTCACTAGTGGTATTTTCCCCTCAAGGGTATCCATCAGGGGTCCCAGTAGGGTGTGATCTCCTGTGAGATTGTTTACTCATTCAGACAGTTTGTTCTTTTAAACAAATACAAAGATTAGGCTGGTATTCGTTTCCTGATGATTCCCCTGAAATAATAAGAACGAAGAAGTCTCTCTAGATATGCCCATTATTGTCTTTATATTGGAGGAAAGGCCCAATTAATCTCTTCTAAGGTCGGACTGAGCAAGACCCCCCTAATAACCGAAGGGTTTCCCCTACCGCTTTCAGCCACATGCTGCCCGCTCTCTGGTCACACCTACAATCGCTTGATAGCTATCGATTGAGCAAATATGCTTCCTTTTACTGCACCTACATTTGTATCCAAACTTTACATTCATTTAAAACTCCCAAAAATTCGGCCTGAAGCCATTCACTACTTCTAAAGAGTGCCAGAAATTCGACGAAGAACCCACTACATCTACCACCTCACTCTTTGGGCGGAAGTTTCCTCGTAGATCGAAAGAAGTACCGGACCTGACTTGAGGTCGCTTCCATGAAGGTTGTTTCCATTAAGATATTTGGGTCGCTTTTCTGAGGGTGGATCCGGACCGCGATAGAGGGTAACATGGACTTCCGGTAGGAAAGCGTCAGATCCTAGATTTCCATGAATGGAACATTAGCTAAGTCAAAATCTCATTTTTTTTGACTTAGTCGTGACCCTATGATTGAAAATCTTTCCCGCAAGCTTGAAGAGGAATGACTTCTCGAGCATTTGCCCTATGCGATTACGGTAGAAGAAGAATAATGCGCCTGGATGGCTCACTGACGCATTGTCGGGCAAAGCACGCAGCTGACCAACCCGGCTCGTACCTTTTGTTGTCTTCCCGTTTTTTTTCCTCCTCGAAAGAATTCCAGTCACATGTTTTTCTTACTTTCCTTATCAGGAATCAAAGGGTAATTGCGCGATTTTATCAAACAGAATGTGAGATGGGAATATGTGATTGCCTGAAAGACTCCAGTGAGGTCATTTAGTAGTTTTTGGCTTGTGTTATGCGGTGGGGTAGTACCCCATGTTCTGGCTTCGCCTTCAGCAATTGATATTACTCGTGTTCGTGACATACATTCTGGCTCTGGCGACCGTTTGGACAAAGTGAGCCTTCCTTTTTTGTGTCCTGACCTTTTTGTTTGTAAAGAATGTTTACGTTTCCTCTCATTCTGTTGCGGCAAAACAAATCATGACATTTTTTAAATTCCTTGCAGTTATCCATTCTGTTCAACACAACTATGTTACATAACTCCTCCCATTTGCAAATGACGTCGTCCAAATAACTCTGTTGATCCTTGACTTTCAGAGTATCACGTGTTTTAAAAATTACTCGCAAAACTGAACCCGAACTGGATAGCGACACTTTTGTTCGTCTAACGTCAACTAAAAGCAATCGTAACATCCTCAGAGCCATTGCCTCTTCAGCACAAAATATGCTTTCAGGCAGATCAAGTGAGTCCAACTAACGTTGAATTTTTCAATTGTCTCTAAGCGTAATATTGAAATTAGTTTTAAGGCTATGACTATCACCTGGCCCTAGAAGACGATGTGAGCGATATGAAGGATGTAGGTAAGTACTGCATTCTTGACGAGGTCCGCATCGTTTTTCGTTCTCCACTACTTCACTCTGTAGAATTTTCGTTTACTCTCATATAAGAGCGATATATTGGACTTGTCATACTATTTGTACTTAATAGGGTATTTGAGTGTTAAACGAAACCATTTGGCGCTAAAGAACGGAGATAAGGGTTTCGAAGGTCGGGCATTATCAAACATATTGAAGGGCAGAATCTTCCAATTTGACATTTCCATTGTAGCTCCAAACTTGAACACGATAGTCCACAATTCTTCGTTGTTACGAAGAGAAAAGTGTTATTTTTAAGTTAGGAATTCCAATTACATGTCGTCATATTCCGAAATACCTCTTTGCCAATGTCCTTTCCCGGCGTATTGCGTGCCTGAACAGTAGGCATTTAATCTAGGACATTGATTGACTTGTGTCATTCCTTGCTTCTGTTGGGGTTGAGCTTATCGCTTTGAAGAGCTTGAGCATGAAACAGGCCAGGTTATAGGGTGGGCCGAGACAGTGTTATGCCGATAGCGTGGGCAAACATATTGCTGTTAAATCCGTTTCTTATTTGATTGTGGTGATGGACGATTTCAATGAAATACGGTGAGAAATGTAATACCACTCGAGCTTATTGGGTGTCTCCCTGCCTTAATGCCTGGTTTCCGTTCTCCACATACTGACTAAGTGCAAGGAATGAAAACAGGAGCATGATGATGGCTCCATATGCATTAGTAGCTTCCTTTCCATGTCACATGCTGTGCTGAACATACGTAGCATACGTGGCAGAGACTGCTCTGCGAGGCTACTCCGGTACCTTCGTTAAGCCACTAACCGTTGTGTTTAGACACCCTTTGAGCTTTGTTAATTTTCAATCAGCATTATTCCTGAATCACGTATTACTTATCCTGTCTTCGCTCTACTATGAGACTATTTACTTGATTGTGTAGAAAGCAAAAGTTCTGGAGCTATTGCTTAAATAAGTGGATCAGAAGGCTGAGCTGCTTTGTTTGTAAGGGGGTTTTATATCGCTGAGGGCATTGTTATTTCGGATTTTGAGAACTCAGGGGTAGTCTTGTAGAGGATCCAGTTTTATAATGGGTATAACTGGATCCATTTTCTCCTCATAACTCAGTAATGTTGTATTGATTTCCGTACGTGAACTGTAGCCAAAAAGAAAAGCTGTTATGACTCGATCATGTTTTGTGTAGTGTAATCGGCTAGTTGCCTCTACATTACCAAGGGGAAACGAGACCGTAGTTACCGATTCCTCGGCTGATGTTTGACTCGGACAATATGAACTCTGAAACGGGAGGGCCAACTAGTTTCCACGTCTCAAAAGCAGATATATGTGTTTCAGGAACGGCATCAGGCAGGCGATTGCACTTAAGTGGCTTAGCTGATTGGATAGAAGCACCACGTGATGCGACGAATCTACCACATATCATTCAAGCGACAAAATCGCAAGATCCTTGTGAACGGTTTGTTTTAGTTGTAGTTGTTGTATATCAAGCAGTATCACATTTTTGTAAAGATCAGCATGTATTTTAGGGAATATGCATTTGGCGAAATGCTTAAAGTCGTAGAGCGGTTAGATCCCCTCGCAAACATTCCTCTCATTGATTCAGCATTGACTTGCGTTGTTGAATGGATCAGAGGTGAGAAGTCTAGCATTTCTTTTATGTTGGTTCAGTTTGGCTGATTTTCAACGGATTGCTTGCTACCTCACCAAAGAGCTCTTGAAAATACTTTGAAATACTTGACGGACGGCGGCTGAGATTGAATAAAGAATAAACGAAAAACTCATTATCTCTGATTTTAACTTCCAGTGAAGGAACAAGTCCAAGTTCGAAACAAAAAAATCCAATGTATCATCTGTTTCTCTGGGGAGCTATTGAGCTTTGCAACTGGAATATCTTGATATTTATCAGTCAGAGGGCAACATGAAATGCTTCTGCAGCCGCTTTTATTTAATATTATTGTATTATTAATACTATTATATTACTATATTATTATATTATTAATATTATTATTAATATCAATAGAAACGGATGCCAGAACAACTAGAAGCTTTTGGTACTTTACGGCCTCTGTGAGAGAAAACGTCTCAAAAAATTAGGTCTTCGATTAGCAAACTGTTTATCTTACTATAACTTATGCAGTTATGCAGAAACCCATTATTCGGAGCCTCCTTGCTTGTCCTACATAAGAATTGCACGATTGTTTTCGGTGATCATAGCTTTAGTGACAGTAATCCGATTAGCAGTTTCCTTGCTGTCGCGTATAACTATAAGCACCTCTTTCACATTAGAGTAATGAATATCGACTGCGTGAAATACAACTCAGATTACTATAAAATAGATTCAAATATGGTGAATAACCTCAAGTTTCTGGTTGCAGATCGACCAGTCGTAGAACGTCATGTATCCATGGTCCTCGATCCATTACCGTTACTCGTAGATTACGCAAGCAAACATCCGACCTTAAGAAAACACGTGGATCCCATGATAACATACCTCATCAGAGAACTCGCATATCCAGCAGTGGTGAGTATAGTTTTACTTTATTACGGTTTTTATTTCTGTTATTATCTGTACTTTGTATTCTATTCTCCTATCGTTTTTGATGCTTCCCATTTTGCCATGGCGTTCAACGCCACATCTCGCATTTTCGTCCAGCACTACAGAAATTCAATGCTCAAATTCATTCTTCTCTCTGTTCTTCTGGTTTCATATAACCTTCTGCACCGTCTCATTCATAGAGCAAGTCTCTTTTCAATGAATAACTGAGCTTGCGTGTTCAAGCAGTTGTTCCTATCACCCAATCTTCTCGGTACAGAATTTATGCGAGTTGTCATTTTGGTAGTCGCCTAGAATGTTCAGCCGACTTTGTAAATCCTCCTGCACCATCTCACTTCATAAAATGAGCCTCTTGTAATTGAATAATTAGACTTGCGTGCTCATGCGGTCGTTCATAGCATGCAATATTTTTGGTGGAGGCAGGTATGCGAGTGATCGACGAGGTAGTGGCTGAGAATCGTTTTGGTTTTCATTCTGATTACTTTAGCATAACTGTTTTCTTAAGTGTTAGCTGACGGTAGTGTTTCACACTTCGCTGCACTTTTTGGTTGGCTGTGATGTTTGGGTCAGGTACTATCCTCTCTCAACCATTGCTCATTACTCGGATTTTTATTCGAATTATTCAAATCGAGTGCTGCCTGGACCTAACTCTTTATGCAAATTGCTAGTCAACAACATTGTGCAAAATCTCTGTGTTTAGCTGCACTGATGCGTGCCTGTGTCCTCATAGCAGCAACACAGATACTATGAACATGATTTTTTTCTGGGATGAAATAAAGTGCATGGACTTTGTAGTGGGTCAACCACTCACTGAATTGCATTCCATAGCAGCATCTTCGAATACAAAAACCTGCTTATTTGCCCCAAGTCTTATCAGTCTTATCATCATTAACATCGATGCTTATAGCTTTTTTT
>UZAF01016222.1:52863-79577 GCA_900617895.1 Haemonchus placei | reverse complement strand
TGTTTGGACGAACTCGCCTTTCGACTACGGCCGACACACCATTTTCTATTTCCGTGCACTCAGCTGATGAATCAAATCAATTCAAGCCCTGCATTATTATGATTGTTTAAAAAGTGCTCTTTAGTATTCACATCCCACATATTTCATAATAAATCGAGAAAGGTTGCATGTAGAAGTAAATCGTAGAGCAGGGGTGGAAGCAAAATCTTGATTACCCGTGATCGACTATTGCTCCATTATAAAAATTACGCCAGTCAACACTTTTTGTAAATCATTTGAAAGCAATTCCACCAAGTTCTGTGACATTTTCAGCGTTGTGAACGTTTGTGACCTCATGTTGAGGCTTTGCTTGGGTATTTAATGGGGAGTAACCGGAAGTATGCTGTTAAAGGGAACACATGATTTTGTATAACAGGGGCAAGTAACACTACCATGGGTTCCTTATTACAGTATTTGGTAATGTCCCGATAGCAAAGTAAGGACCGCGCTTATAAGGGAGGGGTGTGCCACAAAAGCAAACGGCATGAAGTGCAAAGATAAGCATTACTCAGCAGTATGTTCCTGATTTTCTCTTCTTTTTACTCTGTTTGTACCCTTATTAGCTCTATAGTATGAATCGCTGCGCTGCGTACTTGTATCACACATTTTTCATGAAATTAAAATTTCCTGCAACGTTCAAATTTCCTAAACGCTTCTCAATGTGCGCTGTTCAAAAAGTCATAGACTGTGTTTCGACTATGCTGTGGCTCAGAGCCACTAAAACTGTAGACGTTGTTCATTTTCGTCTTGAGATGCATCCAAACGTTCGACTTCCGAGCCTCCCGTGTAGAATCCGCAAAGCACGCTTGATCGTTACCACTAAGCTAAGAGCTGTGGCTTGCCTGATCACTACATAATGAAAGTACGAAAGTTACCTTTTTGAATTTTCTGGACCCTCCAGAAGTCATTTTGTCACCCCCTAAGATTGGCGTCGAGTTCAAGGATTAATCTGATCTTATCATGTTTCACATCTAGCATTTAATGCAAGCAAAACATTCAACGAATGTTCCGCTGAGTTGCCACATTGTCAAGGGATTATTTTTCAATTGAAGACGTTAGTTTTCTATGCAGATGTTGTGGTGATTTATCGTTATTATGCGCTTAGCAATGCATTACAGCATATCTATTTTCAAAACAGCGCATCTGTTACGAAAGCTTGGGNATGTTCATAAAGTACTGTAGAGACTGTTTATTGTTGGTAACGAAATAAAGAAGTCGGCCCTTCTCTCATTTCTCTCAAGGTTTGCTCACCAAGTAGAAAGCTCCTGCTGAAAGTTGAAAGATCCTGCTGAAAGTAAGTCCTGAGTGAGGATTTTGATAGTGCCAATTATAATGTTTTCATTAGATTCATGCGCGATTTTGATTTGGGGTAGTACGAGTAGGTCAGTGAGTCTCCCTTCACCAGCGTTCTCTAGCGTTCTCTGTTTAGTTTACATAGTATTGATCATTTACTACATATACTTTATGTATAAGCTCAGTGTAGGTATAGGGTTTTTTTCTTCCCTTTCCCTTACTTCCGACTAGTAGATAGGATTTATTGTTCAAGAAACCGGTTGTGAATGACGCTTTTTTCATCCCTGACGCAAGCTAAATTTACATCAGACTTCTCTGAAGTCAAGCTTTAGTTTATGAACGAATGCCTGCTTACCATCTTCTCTTTCATCTGTTCGTTTTTCTCTGAAGTTTCATATATCTTAACTACTTTCCTCTATTCTCAAGCTAATTTTTTAGAAATTGATAAGTCTGGGGCTGTGAAACTCGCGATTCGCATGAAAAGACATTTTTTGCTTTACAATAACGAGAGTTTACACTCCTTTCAATGTCCAGAATAACAAATTCGTTACACTTTTCGTGTCGTTCATTTTCCTTTCACTCACAGCGTAACGTCTTACAAAAATAACACTTCAAAAATACCTCTGTGATCTCTCTGCCTTACATCCTTCATATTTTTTCGACCCATGCATACTTGTTTCTCCGTTGAATGAGGCTGATGTGTGGTCTTCTCTCAAGGTGTCTTAAGTCTATGTATTTTGACAGCTCTCACTCCTTCCTTGATTCCAGGTTCCATCGCGCGGGGAGTCGCAAGAAATTACCAGTTCCCTTTCAACACTAGTCAGGGTACAAGATCCATTGGTTAGGTGAAGGTGTACTGAGAGAGAATTCGAAATGTATCAGTGATAGACTTTGACGGTGACAGTGCGCTCAACCATAATGCACATAAAAGAGTAGATTGTGACGTATAAGTGGAAAAATGATTCCTTGAAGTGGACACCATCGCGTTTATCGTATGACTCTCTTATACAACGTCAATAGAGACTTTTTAAACCCCATTTCGATCATGCATGTAACCAGGTGGCAGCTTTAGCAACTTTCTCGTGGACCAATTACAGAAGAGGTACTGCTAGATAGTATTCTCCATCTGGCGTAGGAGTATAGAATTTTAGTTTAACAGCCGTCCGGTTCATCAAACATTACAGTCCAGAGTCACTTTACCAGACTCGCCTGGGTAGTTAGAAGCAGTGAATTGCCCATCGACTAACCCCAAGATTCATGGCACATGTCACATGCTCATACAGCTACGGTTTCGAATGATAGTCGTAGCGTGAACACTCCCAAAAAGGCCTCTAAAAGCTACTGTGAATGGGCTTCCTTCAGCTACCGATAATTCACGAAGGGCTCACAAGAAATGATATACTTACATGCACGTTTTCTCGTTGCATGCAGTGGTGGCTTTCATTCATATTCAGCTCACAATTTCTGTCTGAACCCTCGCTCTCTGCTTATTTATCTTAAGCATCATAACAGGACTATGAAACAATGGCAAAAAGACGATCGAAACAGTGCTAGTTTTTCAAGGATGTTGGGTTCCGTCTTCTACTGAATTGGTCGTGAGTGTAGGAATAATAGTGGAATACCAAAGAGGGTTTGGGAAAAGCAGATTCTCCTGTCATTGAAAGACATCTGGTTAGAAGACCTAATTAGGCGCGTGGAATGAAGAACTGGTAGCTAATGCGCGTGTTTTCAATGTTTGTCAGAGGGAGGTGCGCAGTTCTGGTGGAAGGTACACAATTAATGGGAAAAAAGGAAAGTATGTTGCAAGTGAGTAGTGAGACGAAACGAGCACCAGATTGCCAGTTATCAAGGTAGTAATTGAGTTTTTAATATGAGAGTTTAATCTATTCTTTGTGCATCGGTTTCTTCAGAAAGCCAGCCCCCCCTCCCCTTTTAAGCAGCTGTTGAGGTTGTTCTCCGAAGAACTGAAGTCGTCATCAATTCCAAACGTTTCTCTCAGATAGTGCTCTTTTGGTACAGTTGAAAAGTATACGCATGAATCCTTATAACTGGCGTCGAGAAAGTTTTTCGTTTTTTCTTTGCTGAATAATTTTGGCAGTCTTGGCGAGGTGGTGTAGTGGCAAGTGGTATCAGTGGATCACGCATGATCACGGGTTTGAGTCGCGGATCGATATCTGTCTAAGCAAACCAAGCCTCCCATCCCTTCGGAATTGGTTAAAATGGTACCAGACTCGTCTGGGAGGATCAAAACACTGAGTTGCACATCGGCTGACCACTGCAAGTCGTTATATACCACATACGCTTCAGTACACCACTACGATTCTGAATGGGAGCCGAATGCGTGGGCGCATCCCTCAGACGGAATTGATTAAGGCCCCAAGACTTTAAAGGCACTGTTCACGATAAATTTGGGTAATCCAGATTATGATGAAAAATGGAAGACAAGATCGAAACTAGTGGGACTGAGGTGANCCCGTTAGAAAGGCGGCCGGACGAGAATGAAACAAAAAAAAATGAAGAAGGTGGGGCGCCCGGACGAGCTAAACAGTGCGTTTCACTGCGCGCGTGTGGGTCCTGGTGCGAATAACAGACAATGGTAAGCAAAAATTTATTCACTTATAAGCATAGATAAACGAAAAAACCCTAGTAACAGCAAAAGTAGTTCACCTTTTTTAGCCTCTAGGAGTAGGAAATTAAATAAGGGTCGCGGACAGAGGAAAAAATGGGAGAAAAACATCGCCTCATCACTCGGCGATTAGCTGATTACGCGTGGGTCCTAGAACGAATAATAGCACTCTGTATTGTCTCTACACTCGTCCAACGTGACACCGATCGAGAGGCGGGAACGCGAACTACGGCAGCAACGGGGCTTCCACTATGCCCTAAGCGCCGAGATTGTGGGAGCGAGAGGATCCCTTCTACCACCCATGGGGGGCGCTGAGTATTCCTAAAGAAAGAACTCAGTATCCTTTTTATCGTGAACGGTGCCTTTAAAACTTTTTTTATTCTGGCGTGTCCAGCAAAAATTTCCTTTTGTTAGGGCTGGGCCTTCATAGGCTGGGCCTTCAGTCAACTTTGTATGTGAAGTTAGTTAGCTGTTAATTTGTCAAGGACCCAACAGTCAAAAAACACGTGATGGTGAGTTCCACCAGAAAACAACGTACTCTCTTTTCGGACTGCTACATTTTTGGACGATATTGTAGAGTCAAACTGAATCCTCTTTCCATGTAGTCAGTAATGCATCGAGCGAATTCCCACCCCTGGCATTGCGTGGAAAAAAATTCCTGCATATATGATTCAGAACGCCATGCTGGCGTCACTAAGCTGATGAGTCGTCGAATTCCTGAGCTAGTTCCTTTTGCCGACTGCGTGCATATGCTCAGCGTTCGAGTTTATATTCGACAACTTCTGCGATTTCCGTATGCCAGGGATCAGGTTTGATGACTTCCGCGCAGCGTAGCTGTTCGCTGCTCGTGGTGATCGTTCTCGTTTCCTGTCTGTGTTCGTCATCCCCCGGAAATCGTGGAACTGTCTGTGACATTGAGCATGAAGTACTCTTTCCAAAGGCATTGCGCATGCTACAATAAAATTCAACGGGGTTTTCTTTTGTTTGAAATTGTAAAGCACACATTTGCATAGCCGAACTTTCTGATTGCATATGGTTCAAAAGAGTTCTATGTGAGAAAAGCAAACAACTCAGGATGAGTGGATGTCAATCAATACGCTAAGAATTGTTATTTCGGGCACTTACATCGTCAAAAATTTCCGCACTGCTGAGAAACGAGAAGGCGTAAACAGCGTTCAATTATATTCTAACAACTTGTTATTACTTTTGTTGTTTGCTGTTATGAGAGTGTTGATAGCGGGTGTGCCCTTCCCCTCAGAAAACATCCACATTTTTAATGGTCCCTCCATTTTGATCTAACCTGAGATTAAAATAGTTGTGAATCACAGGATTCGGGTGAAATGGAACAATGAGTCAAAAAAAGACAATTAGACTAGAAAGGGCTAGAAACTGGCACAAAGAAAGTTACTGCAAGGAGAATAATTCAAGACGGACGTGGGCGGTATTGGAGAGAGGCAGTGTCAGGAAAAAGTAGATGAATTCGGGAGCACTAAGCGTCATTGACTTCGTGGTTGAATAATTATCGCCCACTTTCCCAGATATTCTTCAAGAAAAATGGACGAAAGAAGTCTTAAATTATGAAGGCAAAACTGAAAACCGCCTCCGAGTTTGGAACCGCCCATGTAAAACGGTTAGAGCTATGGACTCCTAGAATCATGCCCCAGATAATCATAAGCGATTATTGAGCTCAGATAATCGAAATCTATACTTTAAGGAAGTAATTAGCACGGTCTTAATTCTTGGCCTTGCCTATTAAAAAGTATTCTGCCGTAGTCTTTTCCTTCATTTCTAAATTTCCTTATTATCTCAAGTGGTAGGTGCATTGAAGAGGCGCCACTTCCTATGTCCATGTTACCTGACCTTCACTTGCTTTATTTCCCTTGCCTTCATCACCTACAGTTTTGTTTTCTTCCTCAGCCTGGGATCCATTGTGATAGATGGATGTAAAATTATTGACTGAAGAGGTCAATTTTTAATAGATAATGAATTTTATGGCTTTGATCCACTCTGGCCCGGTATGCGTCCACGCATAGAGAATCATGGTGACTTTAATGCATAATTGGCTTATGCAGTGACATCATACAATAACTCAGAAGCTAGCTGTGACGTAATTCAGCGCTTTTATCCTCCATGCAAGAGTGGATCCATTCAATCAAGCCTGTAGGGATGAAAGGTTTGGTTCGCCCAGAACGGGTATAAATGCAGGATCCGATTCTGACATCGTACCTGAGATAGTGTGGCATTTGGCACTAGCTTATCCCGACTTGTGTGATAGCGCCGAATAAGGGTGACCTAGAACCTTTTATATTCCATGAAAATGGTTGGAGGGTAATCCAGAATGGTAGGAAGCGCAGTGAGTATTTGATCTCGAGATTCTCGTTATCCTACGTCTGAGCGTTAGCTCCTTACTCGCACCCCTCCACGACCAGGCCTTAAGGTTGACCTGTTTTCGATTACTTTCCCCAGAACCATGGAGAACCTGACAACATGGATATCCTCGAGTCCCAGACACGGTTGCAGTGGCCAGTGCATCTTTTGCCACACCATTTCTAATCCGATGCCATGCTAGTAGTTAACAATATGTTAGTTCCGGATGACAGAGTTTTCGTCCTATATCGGTGTTTTTTTGGCTTCGGAAGCAGTAACTATAACCAGTAGTGTTTATGCGATGTCTTTCTGACTCTTTCTTCTTCTTTAACTGCTTTTTACAAAACAAATGTGCCAATAGACGGAAACGATTTATTTATTTGGTTTTCTCGGCTCCATTTATCACGTCGTGGAAGAGCAAAGTGTGCGAGCCTTTTTACCTTCTCTGCGGTCCCATGAAAAGGTGACAGGGAGGATTCGATTCCACTTAATTTCATTCGGGCAATGATTTTATCGGTACGTCAAGTGCTTATGCTGTCGTATCTGCGTTGTCTTCTTCTCAAACTTGCCAACCAAACGCGCCATGCATGCAAAAACCGTTTCGTGAGAGGGGAGAAAAGAGAAAGAGAAAAGCTGCTGAGGATTCGTCAAGCATTAGAATCCTCCCCATAGCGTAATCAGTTCAGCACGGCTGATAGTCTGTTATAACATTGCGTTCTCTAAGAGGCAAGGAGGTGGTGTAGTGGCAAGTGGCGCACTATAGCACGCATGTTTCGATTCCCGGATCAATACTCGCTAGGCCGACTAGGCCTGCCATTCCTCTGGGGATGTATAGTTGTGCTAGACTCTGAGAGATTGAATGCGGTGACTTGTACATCGGCTGTACACGAATGTCATTGTGTGATCACACACTCATAAAAATCGCTGCTACGTTTTTGAATGAAAGACTAATACCGAGCGCGTCCCAAAACGGGAATTGATGAACGCCAAAACTTTGTCCCTTGTCCTTTATGCAATGCGTTCTCTAACGATAATTCCGAACCCCCTTCCTGGCAATCTTGGAGCAAAGGAGGCACTGTGTTTAGTCTCATGGTGTGTTTGTAAACTAAACTTTGATCTCAGCCAAAAACTCAAGCAACGACGATGTGTTCGTGAGTTTATGCGAAAAGACCGAACCGTAAATTTTTCCTCTCGTAAGATCCTCAACATAATCTCCCTCTCTTTTTTCTGCTTTTTCGTCTATTTCCTGAGGGATATTCATCGATTACAAGGAGGGAGTTGAACTAGTGAAGTCCTGAAAAAGTATTTTTACCTTATGATTAGTCGCTTGAGATATCCGTTCAAGCAAGCTATCATTTTTCTGCTTTCTTTCTTTACTCGTCTCACTGTCAGCTCTGAAATTAGAGATGGATTGCTAGTTCTCGCGGGGAATATAAAGACCCGACAAAACATGATAAATAGTCGAGGGCTTTAGACATAGTGAAGGTAAACAAAGTTGCACCCACACCTTCGGAGAGATCAATTTCTGGAGAGATTTTTTTCATAATACCAGGAATGTTCATAGAAATGATGGGAGCAATGAGGCTGAGCAAAGAACGAATGATGACAGTTAAGCCTGGCGATTACCACGTTCATAAAATTGCTGACATTTGCTACTTCCTAGCTTACTTCGATTATTTCCATCATAAACCCTTCAATAATTGGTCATTTCCATTTCCACTTCATGTTCAGAAGAACAGATTGAGTTCGAGTCTTCGCTGTTCCCAGTACTAGTCAATTAGTACTGATCAAACCAATTTCACCATTATGGACTGGTGTCTGTAGGAACGACTGCTTATAGGTAGGCATTCAAGGCGCAGGGTACACAAAGGAGCAAAGAATGGATAGTGACAGTCGAGCCTGTTGATTACCACAAAAATTTGCTGGAAATCGCTACTTCCCAGCTTATTTTGAGCATGAACATTTCAATAATTGGTCTTTCATTTCCGCTATTTGTTCAGAGGAAGAGATTGAGAGTTTGAGTGTTCTCTGCTCTCAGTTTTAGTCAGTTAGTGGTCGAACCAATTTTACCGTTACGAGCTGGGATTGGGGAAACTACTGTTCATAAATAGGTGTTCAAGTAGAGCAGGGTAGTCAAGGGACATAATGCAGAGCCACTTTTAGACAATCTATCTCATAAAATTGATCTTGAGTGAGCAAGGTTTTTGTGAAGAAAAACATGATTCTCTTAGGGGCTGAAATTCGAGTTATTCCATTGCTGTCGCTGTAAATGGAGTTGGTTCAGACTAGTGTCATTCCGAAGGTGTTCAGGTAGCCTAACTTTCAGAACTGGTGTGCTGTAATGCATGGCTTAACTAAATAGAACCAGAATAAACTGATGACTTTCGGAGGAGTGAGGGGAGGGGTGGGGGGGGGGGGGGGGGGGGATTCCAGCGAATTAAGGGAAGCAGTAGGGTACGGAAGACGCTTCTAACTTTCCTGGTCTCTATGGTCAGGCTGGATTGATCAGAATTTCCGCTTTCAATGGGACCTCTTGCTGCTACCAAAATCTTCGGACCAAATTTTCATGAATCTTAACTCAAGTCAAATGTTTTATGCATTTTGGGGAAATCAACTTTCTATTATCTTTACGTTCTGGCTTTCTTCCTCATACCCGGTATGTCACCTCTCAGAGCAATGTTCGTTTTCGTTTTTTTTTTCGTCATGCCGCACTGAGTTCCCATCTCTTACAATGAACATATGTTTTGAGATATTTATTACGGCCTTGTTTTGCAGCCCTTGTGATGAAATCGGTTGGGTTTCTGTGCTCAATCACATATTCTCCTCTTCATTTTTCTTGTTTGCTTTGTGTGGGCGAAGCGAGAGCCTCAGAAATCTACTTCACAGCATTTTCTTAAGTTGAGAAGGATACAAGAGCTTCTTAAATTGCCTTATAACCACATGCTTCCGAAAGATTATAAGTTCGAAATTGAAGTGCGAGTACATCAGCAGATCGTGGAGGTCGCGCTCACCCTTCCAAGCGAATCTAATTTTTTTGCCTGGCAGATAGTCCTATCTTCATTTTGAGGTATATTTGGAGCCTCGAACAAGGCTAGGAGTCCGAACGCTGTTCGATTCAATCGATGTATCTCATCCTTGGGAAAGTAGCACTGAATGCTTTTTGAAGGAGTGGAAGTCAATTTCAGTAGACCGTGCCATGAACCGATCCATGGCTGTCACTTTCTGTGATTTTAAGCCTTTCTCGGCAGTGAATAGGCTATAATCGTTAAAATGCTGATCGTTGTTGAAATCGTCCCACGCCCAGAAGCAGGCCTTCATTAAACTACTCTCGATTCATGAAAAACTCAAGACTAGTTCTCTGGTTAATTGCTTTTCCGCTATCTTCTTATGGTGCTTAAACACTCAATTGATCAATTCCGCTGTGTTTCTTTGCTGCGGAATTAATCTTCTATCTGTTCGCCTTTTCATACTTCCCCCTTCTTAAATTTTGGCGAATATTAGAGGAGACACCAGTTTTTTTATTGCCGTAATCGAAAATATTCTCATAGGGAAGTTCATAAGGAGCGATCTTGTCATTTCCAAAAAGTGCAGCAAGTGGCGCTGGTAATGTCGTCTTTCCTTATCGTTGTGTCGATCATAGGGATGGTGCAATCAGTGTCAGTGCAACTTCATGTTTTCCTGTTGCTGCCTGCGACAAACTATATTCCCTTTTCGCCATCGACTTGTTGTATTGGCATGATGCAGCAAATGCGAGTCCACGTTGGAGAGTTTTCTCCTTTTTTTCCGATCGCAATCGATGATGTGATTTGCGGTTGGGTGCGGTGCGATCACACAGAGAGAGAGACCGAGGGCTGCGCCACTCCATTCTTCCACTCCCTCTCCACCCGTTCAATAGTCAACTGACTGGAAAGTAATCATGAGCGCTCGATCAGCACAATTCATTGAAACGCTGCGAACGCTAGGGTGGTGTGGCATCATGCTGCGGATACGTCATTGAACCAGTCCAGTTTACCTGCACGTGCTGCAGTGTTGCAATTGGAAAATGCAGCATACAGCTGCACGCTGTCAAGTGGGGTGCTAAGCGCAATTATTTTCATTCGTGGTCGTCAATAATGGACTTTCTTTTGCTCAGTTCCCAAATGTCTGTTTTGCATTGTCAACTAGAGACGTTCTATGCTGCGGTCTACCTCCCACAGTTCAAACAAACGGCAGCGCAGGCCGTTTCCCTATGACTCATGCATCGTCGCCAGGATTCACCCGCTCGATGTCGAAAAACGTCAAAGATCGAAAAAAACTCCATCCTTTCGGCGAACTGGTACCTCCAAACAATGTTACACAAACTGAAGCCTAGCTTTCTGCCTACCTTTATTGTAAAACTGCTATTGAATCTTGTTATTGAAGCTCGGCCATAGGAGTGGAATGCGGTGCACATATGGCTGTCCTCAACTGATTTTGAGATTTTAATCAATCGCTTTGCAGTATACAGTACGTTCAGTTTTACTTGGATTCCCATTGAGCCGTTCAAGCGCATATCCGTTGTGTCTTGGAGATTTTGAGAAGCGATGAATACTCAGCCATTTAATGAAAGGACACAAAAAGCGACAACTATTTCAGTCACGTTGCTGTCTCTGTGCGTAATAAGGCATCATGTCCTTTTCGCCTTCAATGATTCATTAAGTCCCTTTTATGAATTGCTGCTATGCACGTGTGTCACTAGGGCCAGGCAGCGCTCAGAGCTTTTCACCGACGTTTCGTATAGTCGGAGATATGTCTGCTGTTGGTGCTTGTTCCCCTGCCGCGCCCGCTCTTTTCTCTTTCGTTTTTTCTCCACAGCCGCTGCTTATCGGCGCAGTTTCGGTTCGATTTTTTCGTCGTAACGGCCGCTTTTTTTCGCATGGCAGCTGTTTTAGGGGGAAGAGCATTCGAGGAAGAGGAACACAAGCTTATTATTAAACATGTGTGATATATGTGTATATGAATATACATATTTGAAACACAGGCATACCCAAGTCCAAAGCAGCATTGGCAAAAGTGTTTCTGAGTGTTTTTTACGTAGCTATGAAGCAATTAGTAGAGAAAAGCCATTAGGGAGTGGACAAGTATAGGCTGTAGCAAATACAAAACAGTTTTATGAATAGAACGATTAGGTGGAGAGAGTGGTTGAAAATATGATGGGCGAAAGTGAATGTTGGGGTTGATCGATGCCATACGGCTGAGCGCAGAGGGTTTTGAGTGGGAAAAAGTGGTTATTACGTGCATCATTGTAGAGCAGTCATTTTCATTATCATCAAAATGAATGAGTAGTCAGATAGGGTGGTGTGCATTGTGTTAAGTGCATTGGATGCTTTACGAAAGCAACGTAACAGACCTCTTGAGTGGCAGTTATTCCTGCTGAAGTATCGAGAAACAATCATTGTCTGCCTTTGTCACGTCGACAGTTCTTTTTTGTTTTGTTCAGCCTACTTTCTGTTGCAGCCGCGAGATCCTAGGAGTTTTTTCTACGTCTGAGACCTTTTTTTGTTGCACCCAACGAGCCTTTTTTGCTTGCTACATTAGATATTCCTCACTATCGACGTTATGTCGATACTAGTATAAACAGCCTTCTTGTTTTCACTTAGACATGAACTGTCTAAGCATTTAACTCTTCTCGAATTAAGTTTCACCAATCATCATTTTTATGCTTTCTAATTCTCCATTAAACTTCTCTCTTCCCCTCCTAAAAACCCGTAGTGATTGTTCTCGTAAAGCGGCTTAGTGTGGCGAGAGGGAAAGTTGGCGTCGGCAGTGCAGTGTGTTGTGTTGAAGAGGCGAAATGCTTTGCTAGTATTATATGTATTTGTTCGGGTGCGCCTCGTCTGCCGTCGGTCCGTCCGTCCCTTGTCTATTGCTGCTCGAAGGTCGAACGATTTCTAAGCCAGGGTCATCGCTTTCTCCGCACACGAAAACCGGTCGCTCTTTTTTGTAATGTTTGACCTTGAATGTGCGAAATGCGCCCAGCCGTCACCTCGCTCGCTCCTGCACGTTTGCCATCTGCATCGACTTCCCTCCAATATCCCACCTGCCCTCCAGAAGCAGCACCAGCACCCGCTAGTCGACTATACAACCAGCTCTCCTCAGGTCGAGGGGCTGGAGCATGTCGTATCGCAGTTGCGAGGGGCGATACCAACGTTTGCATATTCCAGCGTTGAACAGTGGTGTTCTGCTCGTCGTTTCTGCTGGCAATCAGTGAAGTCAGTCAGTCTTTGGTTTGTTCCCCTTCGTACTCGTTGGCCTTCTGTGATCTGCGGCCTGCCTGCCCGCTCGGCCGACATGCAGGCAGCCTGCCTGCCTGCTGCCTGCCAGCCAGCCACCAGCCAACCTCATCTCCCTCCGCCACCGGCACCGTTCTCGTACCTCTCCTGCGCCCGCGCACTCGTTGCGTCGCGCTGCGACCGTCTGCGCCTCCCGCCGCTTTCCGCAGTCTTTTTCATCAGCTGCTGCGTGCGCACATTTTCGCATGCTCGCGGTTTCTCTGACTGGCTGCTGTGTTATCATTTTGTTGTGTCTGCGTCCTTGGCCACTCCCGTCGTCTGACTCTACCACGTCTGGCAATTGCTGCGTCTGCCAGCCAAACGCTGATTGGCTCGCGCTCTCCTCTGGCCCCGCCCCCGCTTCAACAACGTGAGCGAGCGTGTTTGTTGCGTGTGTGCGCCCGCTATCAAGACAGCTCCCATTTCCCTCCCTCCCTATCCTGCTCGTTGTCGCCCTCTCCATCTCTGTGCCTCTCCCACCAGCATCCCATCCCCAACACCATCTATTACCACGGACTGACTACTTTTTCTATTCTCCTATTCTCTACCATTCAGTCTGTTCGACGAACTGATTCGGCTGGTTATTCTGAAACATTCACCTATTTCAGACTAGTAATCGCGCCGTTTTTGGCGTTGGAGTGTTGCTCGAACGAGGCCTCATTCCACAAGGTGAGCAGCTATTTCTACTTGGATCTCTATCCCATTCAACGACCTTCCTTTCGTTTCTTTATCAGAAACAGCAATGCCGTAGTCGCTGTCGTTATCTGAGTCGGCAATTCGACTAGCTTTTATCGCGCCTTTGTTCACCACACTAAAAAGGGAGCGTCGTTTCACAAACGCTATCAGATGCCGCCAGCGTTGCGTCGTTGCTGTGTACTCGTTCCATTTCGTTTTCACTTTGCTTTGTTCACGTATGGTTTTTGATTAATGAACGATCATGTTTCAGATGCCCTCCGCAACCAGATCATTCCTATTCTATTCGATCTGGTCGAATCAAAGGGCGATGATCCTGGAATGGAGGACCGCCGTGTGGAGATAGCTGCGGTACGGGCTGCTGCTGTTCAGTGCTGCCCCTTTTCTATGCCTGTTCTGTCTTGTGTCCATGTGTCACCATTCTGCCTGTGCACATCGCACTTACTCGTCATCGGCCCCCATCATCGACCCCTCCCATGCCATCTTCTCCACCCATCACCCACCAACCAGCCAGAATTCCTTGTTGTTCACCAGCCCGTGCCCCACCGAGCCGCCGTCGGTTCTTTCCGCGCGCCGGCGCCCGCCAACCCCGCCCTCTGAGTGTATGCATTGCATTTATTCTCGAAAGAAACACGCGCGCTCCAAGCTGAGAGTGCATTGGCGGTGCGGAGGGCGCAGATGTCGACCGCAGAGTGCACGCGGGCGGCGGAGGGTGCGCACGGCTCGCGTGACGACGGACTGAGCGGCGTACGGAGGGCAGTCGTGGTGATGCCAGCCGGTGCATGGAGAGAGTGCGAGTAGTTCTGAGGGTGAAAGACATGGGTAGTGAGACGCTTTGTTCTGGCCGTATCACTATTCTGTTTTTCGCCCTTTGAATCTACGCAATATGCACTTCCCTCTGCCCGGATCCCCCTCCTCACACTCCAACCCAGACCTCCCATCTCCTCCTTTATTGCCTTTGTTTCCCCCCTCAATGCCCTTTTTACTGCCAGCACAACCGCTCCATCCAGATCGCCTTATTCGCTTCGCTTCTGACGTCATTCTGATTTCGTCTGCTCGTCTCAGAACGCACAAATCGAGGCCAGCCATCGGCGATTTTTGGGTGCTGGTGGCGGCTGTTACGCAGCTGGCGCGTTTCTCTTTCTATTGCCTCCCCTTCACTCTTTGTCTCGTCACTTGTTCGCCGTTACTCGCAGTTTGTTCTGCTCGGCTGAAACCGTCCATGTCCGTCGTCCGTTCGTCCGTGTGCATCCCTTCGCTTTGTTTCTTTATTTGTGCCTGACTTCGTGAATCATGTGGTGGGTGTGTGCACATGTGCAGAGGGAGCAGAGTTTCTGTCCTCAACACCGGCACGGCACGTCAAAGTGGTGGGTGATTTGTCGACTTGCTCATATCACAGCCAGCTTTGATGTGCTGTAATGGGCAAAGGGGCGTCTCTCTCCGTGTTTCTCTATGGCACTTTCTTTCTCTTCACCTTTTTACTCTGTTTCCTTTTTTTTCTTTCTTTACTTTTGGTCAACATTCTGTCAGCCCAATGTGTTTCAGGTTCTGTGCCGTGTTGTTTCATCAGGAATGATAACTGACAAACGATGGCTTTTCGATCATTTCATCGCCGACTACAGCAGATTTCTCGAGCACCATGTGGTCCACATCCGAAAAGTAGGCGCGGGCGCATGCGATTTTTTAGTTTCGGAGAGGAAATCACTGCAGAAAAGCGAAATCGGTGTTGCATTCAACCGTCTGGAAGTGCCGTCACACAAACGCAAAACAAACAGCCGGCGGTGGGCGGCGGTTAAGGGAGAGATCGAATTGAAATGAATCATACAGTGATTCGTCGGGGTTGAAGAGAACCAGGTTGAGGGGAAGAAGAAAACGAAGGAGCTCGAAAAATTCAAAAACACGTCTCTAGTGCCGAACAAACAGCGCTGCTGCCTGGCTGGCTGCACTTGCGGGGGAAAGTGCGTTGGCAGACTTATCGATCGCATAGCGTCATCAGCACCGATGGCATCAGCTGACGCATCGGAAATTGATGCTGCAGTGTAGCAATGAAACTAACAATATAGACTCCCAAGCTACTTTTAGGCTCTATCTGAGAACGCTCACAGGGGATAGATTAAGTGGGTGATGTGTGATACTAGGCAGTGATATTATGACAGCTCGCGGGTGGATGGTGGATAATCGGACAGATTTACTCAGCTAGGTATCTCTCTTCATGAGGCTTTTTTATTGCTGGCGCCATGCTTTTTTCCTCGCTGTCGCAGTGCTCACACTCGCCAGATCGAATCATCGCATGTGGCGTGCAGTGTGTTTGCGATGTTTCGCATTATATGCGAATCGAAGAGTGAAGGGAGGGTAGAAGGATGAGCGCAGTAGAGAAGAACTCACCAAAGCACAATGAAAACTGAGGTCGGGCCAGGGTGAACGTTGCAATCTATTCCTAATATTACCAGCGAAATAGTTGAACAGGAACGGAGAAGGGCACCGTGAAATAGATCCAACAAACGCTAATTTTCACTGATTCCAGGCAAACTTTTTTGGTTCGTATTTTTTGAATTGGGGACTTTTTTTTTTGCTAAGGCCAGGTAAGATTGCTTCTATGAGGCTGCTTCCGTTTAGAGGAAATAGTAGTCATAAGCATATAGTTCATGTACTTTCGTTAAATTTAAACCAAATCTGGTATATTATCGGAGAAATCGAAGTCCCATTTGAGCCAGTTCTGAGTTTGAATACGTCTACTACAGACATTGTATCAACCGCCACATTAGAAATTGACGCGAACAAAACTTGATATTTGCGAACAGTTTTTGTGAGTGGGCGATGGTAGTAGACAAAGTAATTCCGCAAGAGATCGCTCATTGAGTTTTAGTTATTTACGCCCAAAAGTAGAATCATCCAGTGATAACGTCGTGCTTTTCAATTTACTTAAATATAAAAACGCTCGGAGGCATCTGTGTAAACAGAGGAACACTAATAAGCGCCACTAAAATCAGGTAGGGTGGATGCAGAGCTCCCAAAGCACCCTTTAAGTGCTCTGTGTACCATCTTTGGGACATACGGCGGTTTGTTAAAGCTTTTTGCGCTTGCTATAGGTTTGGTATTGTTTTTCTTTTTTCTTTTAAGTGGATCACATTGTAAGAATGAGAGGAAGTTCACGAGGAACGGGTAGTTGGAAAGGAATAACCAAGAAATTTCCACAAAACGACACATTGGCTGAATTAAACACAATTGATATTCACAGCTGCCATACCAGAAATACTGACGAAAAACATTGAACAGAGAAAAGGATAATGGACTAGTTTAATACGATCACAGGATTACACGGGCAAGACAAGCGTCTTCATTCTTTGAGCAACCATCAGACCAGTACCCAGCCATCACCTAGCTGTTTATTTCAACAAGAATGAGTAAATTCGTCGTGAAGGAACGATTGGTAGACCTAACAGAACCATAAAATGATTTTGTATATTGATGTCTTTATGGAAATGGTTGGCAAACATTGGACAATTGCGATCGAACCATGGAAAGGACTCTGTCTGCCGATAGCTGATAGCGGAAAAGAAAAGCATACTGTAGCAAAGTTTTTTCTTGGATTTTTTTCTTCAATTCTTGCCTACACAACAACATTTCAAAGGAGAAAAGTAAATGGTACGACTGGAATCAATATTTGTGACAGTAGTTGGAAAACACAAAAGAGCCATCAACACATGATCGTCGCAGGGGTAGTTGATTTGAGGGAAATACCTGAGCACTTCAAAACATGGATTTACACTGTCACACAAAAGGCTTAGAAGGCTCCTGCATGCTTTGAGGAGTTACCGATATTGTGGTAAACAGTAATCGACAAGCAGTCATAATTGGTTGTAACTTCTGAGGATTTAAGTAATCCCTTAACACTTCCCACCCCACTCTAAGGTAAGCTGGACAAAGGGCCTGAGAAGGATCTGCTGCGTGTTTTGAGGAGTTACCGATATTGTGGTAAACAATATTCGACAAACAGTCATAATTGAGTTGTAACTTCTGAGGGCTTAAGTAATCCCTTAACACTTCCTACTTCACTCTACGGTAAGCTGGACCAGGGAAGTGATTTTTGTGCACTTAACTGTAGTTGTTGTCACTTAATGATATATTTCCTGTTGTCATACTAAATTTACTCCGTTTGTGGATTGGATCGGTGCAGCAACGACGAATGGCCAGCTGCTGGTTGCCTTTTTGTTTCCAAATGACAGGCAGCGCCGCAGACATGTCTGAACGTTTTTATGTGCCCTTCGATCCGTTCTGATTACGCATATGTCGTATTCTAAAAAGGGCAGGTCATCTCGTGATCGCATACGGCCATTGGCAAACCGCCAACATTCGACTGCATTGGCAAGCTGCCAGCAATTGTGCAATTCACTGTCTCCCATGCTTCTTTGTGCATCTTACCAAATATGATACAGGAAAGTCTGAATAGAGGAGTTTGAATTTGCTGAAAGATATGGCGACAATCGGGAAAGAAGAATGTTGACACGGGATCCTAAGATGTACTAATCGGAAAAGTAGCAATGTTGCAGTACACTAATTGCCGATTAAGAAACGCCTGAACAGAACGGTGATCAGGAAAGACTGTACAGTAATTCTACAGTAATCCGTCGTACCTGTAATGTTATTTTGTCGGTCATTATTTTTTTCTATAAAGGAACACGACACAAATTTACCAGATCAGGTTGGTAGAAAAGAGAACTGGCATACTGAATGACGCCATAGCTATACCTGAAATTGTCAACTACCAGCGTTGCCCTACCTAACTAGGTTGTCGACAGTTCAGCTTGTACTGCGTGGGAATTCGATTTTGATCGTGAACGGCTTGAAATTAAACACAAAAGCTATTGACAGCTCCAGCATTGGCAAGATTTCGAAAAGAAATTTCTTTAAAAGGCATGATTAGCGCTTTTCTGCAGTGATTCAGTTCCATACAGTTTATACTAAGAGGCTGTTTTGTGTTTGGATGTTACCTGTCCGTTTCAATGCTGGGTTGAGCTCTATCACCTGAACTCTATAGCCGTTGCATCAACTAATTGATGACGGCAACTATTTTAACTGTTTTTCCTACTAAGGTCCGTGTTCGAAAATGTCAGCGAAGCGATATTAAACAGCAAGTGTTGGTTAAAGCTTCGTCCAACACTAAACAACGTCTTACTGTCAGTACTTGGTAGTTTGCCCAATTTTTTCCTGAAACGATCTCTTATTCAGGCAGCAGTAGCTGTTCTGGCGGACCTATCGCGAATCTTCGGGCAGAAGTTTACTGAACTGGTTAGTTTTTTTTTCTTGAAGCAAAATGTTATGGTCGAATTTTTTCAGATTAGGGTTCAGTAATGAACTTCAGAAATTACTGCAAGAGCATAGTGCATTGGAGAGTTTCAGTTCTCTGCGCTCAGTCATCCGCATCATTTCCTCGCTAGTGTTCCTCGTAAAAGAAATAGTGCATTTTTTTGAGGAGGCAAAGCATCGTAACCGTATTCGCTACGCGTATGGCTCCGGCATACGGCAGGGATTGTAAAAAGCTTAGAAAAAATCTACTCTCCCATTTCTCTGGAGTAACGATGTTGTTTTTGCTCACGACAGACGCCATCAACGGCAGGCCGGGCGAGCGCAATCTAACACAATGATATATCTGATACACAGGGTACGTGAGTTCCCCAACCCATGCCGACGACTAGGAAATATTATTTCTCTATGTGAGGGGGACGGAAAAAGATTGGTTGTGTTGTTTTGAAGGGAGAGTTGCTCTTGGAGATATATTCAAATACCACCCAGTTTATAGTGCGCCCAGAAACGGCATCCGGTCGTCTTAGGATTGAAAAATCACGAAAACATGAAATTGGGTTATTGCTTTTGAAGGTTTTAAAAATGAAATTTCGAAATCTCACTTCTCAATCATACAAGTGAACTTTGTTTGGAAAACCTGTTGGCTTTGGTCTGAGATGAATCGAAATATTCAGAAGGAATAATAGAATGGGAAATTACCTACTGGAATCGAGTGTTCTTTCTTGCCTTTATGATGGTCTGTTCTCAGCGATCTTCAAAGTTATTGCTCAGCAACTTGAGAAGGATTAGTTCGTGTAGAAAGCACATTAGGTTTTTGAAGGAACAGCTGATGTTGTTGCTCATTTCTGTCTTTCTCATCTATCAAAAAGTGGCTGTTCTTTGTTCGGATTACCTCCTTCCAGTTAGCGACCATATACCCAACCTGGACATAGACTCTGATCTGTCGTGCTGCAGTTATGGCTCAGGAAGCCCTGTTCGGAACGGGTTGCACAGTTCTCATAATGATTGCAAAGGATAGGCAGTTCCGCATACTTGTTCGCATCAGCTCCATTCATGAACCCAGCCTTTTCTCAAATTAAACATCGTTGGAACATGCAACACATCCTGTACGGAATACATAGTTTTTGTAATTCTGAGAGGCTTTTTAGACAATGTAATGCAAATGCAAATACCCAGAAAGATTGCAAATACATTGCATGCATTTGCATTTGCAATCTTTCTCATTTTTTTTCAAGACCGAGTAAATATCGGGGTAAGCGCAAAACTTGACTCATAGTTATAATCCTGATCCCCTGGGAGTCGATCGATGGATCATTTACCTTTATTGATTTGTGAGAGCTGCGCGATAGTATGTGCCGATATATGCTGGTCAGGTTTTGTGGTTTGGGTGCTTTTGATGTCGTGATAATTTGCACCGACATTATCTTTCCTATGCAATTCGTACCAGTTCGAGGAGCCAGGGCTTCCCTAAAAATCTTGCAACTCGGGAAACACTGACCCATGCCAACATTTCTTCTGATGTCTCTGTAGTGCACTGCCAATGCCAGTGGTAATACTTTTTCCGTTATCCCACAGTGCATGAGTAAGTCAAACAATGGCCTATGCCAAGATACGAAAGAAAGAAAAAATGCCGTGCGAATGGAATACTTCTGGCGTATCATAAATACGGGATCGAGAACAATCGCAGAAAAATGAGAACTTACAAACAAACGAAAGGGTTCAGCGGACTGGATGAAACCGGAGATGTATCGCTGGAAAACAGCCAGCAGTAAAGATGGAATCTTGAAAGCAGAAAGTAGGATCCTAGGAAAAATTAGAAGCTGATTACAACTTTATTAATAGTAATCAGCGATTATTTGACTTAGCTGGAGTGTTGAGTGAGAGGGATCAGTGCTTTTCATAGCAGGCACNCTTGAGTTATCTACCCAATCCTAAAAACCAAATCAACTTTGGCACTTCGTTTTGATGGAACGGAATTCTGAGTATTCCTTCCGAGCTGCGGTTATAAGGAGCGAAGGACAACGGTTGTATACCAAAATACACCTCAGCTGGATGAAACCAGATTACCCTTTTGCTGATCCCTATTAGCACTTTCCAAATCCATCTGCTGTTTGATGTTGCCCGAAGAGATGGAGAACAAAATTGACCTGGCGCAGGTGTCAGCTCTAAGATTGTTCTTATGAGCTTTACGCTTCAACTGTAGTGGTATCGCATTGTCACACGGAATACCCTTCAATCGCGGCCAGTATGTATCCTTTTTAATCACTCGAATACTTGCTAGCTGAGCACTCGACATTGTTAACACCGATCAGGAATATTGGCGCAATAATCGATTAGTCATTGCGTCAGACTGTAAACGAGGCAGTGGGTGGAGTGATTTAGCGAAACATGATTGGGAAAAATTGAAGGTTGAAAGATCGAAAATCAGAGGGAAGATCGTGTTGGATCAGGAAGACAGAGTATTAAGTTCAGAGGCTCTCAAGGCATTGCGTTAGGTCTTTATTTAGGCTAGTAATTCTAGTTGAACATAGAAGTTTACTGCAAGTTCTGTTGAATACATGTAGAAATTTACTGCTGATATTTATGGTTATTCTCTCCCCCTGGAGCGAGTAGAAAGAGTTCCTAATCCTACAGAGACTTCACAGCAGAGATCTATGTGGGTTTGGGAACGGTAATGTCCTAGGGACTATCACTAACAGTCATTGGCACCGGATGAAAATTTGCTGACAGAGTACCTGCTGCAATCGATACCACAAGGGATTATGCGCCTGAAATTTCAGCGGTGATCGGTGCTGACCAAGCGATTCGGGCTGTCTCTCAACAGACAACATTCATTGCTACTGAAACCAGCAGTCAAGGGTNGGGTCGATAGCACGTTTTTGGAAATGGGGAATTTAAAGCTTGCGAATGGGTAACGATACTTGAAAGAATGGTTAGGATCGGTTGGGCGGCCTATGCTTCGAGATAGGATAAGCTCTATCCTGAGTCTCCCTGCACTTACTTTTGGAATCCGGAATTTGTATATGCAGAGCAACGACATGAATCTTGATATTACCTTGCTTGTAAATGGAGCATCCAATTATAAAATTTCAGTGAATCATTAAGCAGGAAATAGTTGGTCGCCGGTGAATAATGATTTTATGAAGTCGATGTTTCCAGTTCATCATTCCCCATTTGTCGTATCTTTGTATGGATGCAAACTGGGGCGTTCGAAAGGCGGTTTGTGAAGTGTTCGTGGAAGTAGCACGTCATGCCTCACCAAATGTTCGACGAGTACAGCTGGCACAGACATTTGTGAAACTGCTCCATGATCCATCGCGTTGGGTAGGTTTACATCAGTATTTCAAAGAATATGATTACTTTAAGGAAATTTCTGCTGTTTTCCAGGTGTGGTACACGGCATTCCAGGAGCTGGGTCCCTTTATCGCCACATTCGCCAATTCCAAGTTATCTGGATTGAAAATAAAGGATGGACAGGTAAGCAAGACAGATTGAACTAAAGGATAATATTCAAAATGGGATCAAGATTGAAGAGCTTGATCTTTCTCTTTAGGTTTGCGAATCGGATGGTCGGTGTGACTCAGAGAGCGTCGTCGCAGATTCAGTAGACTTCGAAAAGCTACCGGCCGGATGTTGTATGCCTGAAAAAGACTCCGAGGATGATGATGCAGAGGATAGTGGCCAGGAATCCGATCCTCGCGAAGACGCTGAGCAGTATGACTTCTTACTATTCATTAGAATTTGCAAGCGATTGAAAATTCTTTTGCAATCGAAATAGACATCTGCAAGTGAACTAGTGGCAGGGGTCTGATAGTGTAGAATCCTTCTACGCGAAGTTCTTTTATGCTATGAACGATATTTTGCCTTCCCTTTTCTGTTGGAGCAGAGAAAGGATGAAATTAATATTAACTTTAACTTACATTGAAGCATAGAACAATTTTTTTGTAGGGACGTTAGAAAACAATTCGGAAATTTTTCTAGAATCATTGATGGGTTACAACATATGTTGGATACGTGGACAGCTGGACACAAGAAAAACTCGACACGCAGCGCTCCACCCAGTGTCATGTCGGTTTTCAATTATTTCGCTTTTTGTCTTTTGAAATCTTCGAAACACTTGAAAGGCTTGCCTACAATTGAGAGAGACAAATTTTCAGTGAGGAGGAACCTTCAAGTTCATGTGAACACGTTGGCATTGCAGCGAAATGTAATTCATCCGATGATTTGTCAAAGTTAGTTCTGTTTGTAAAAGTCTGTTTTTGGAAACATTCAATGTTTTTAAAGATTTGCGGCAGGAACGCTTTGAAGTTTGCCTTATAACCTTGTATATTCTAAATATACAGAAAGATTGGCTCAGGCTCTGAAAGGAATGACAGTATTAACGTGCGATCTTGGAATCATAGAGGCCGGTAGAGTCAACTGAGGCTCATTTAATTTATATGAAACTCTACCAAAACTTTCGTTCTAATCAAAACCCGCATAGCCTGTGAACATGATTCGGGACATGCAAATAAATAAGAGGTTGCTGTGACATTTCAAGCATTTCCTACTGTGCTTATACGATGGGAAACAAGCATGTAATAGGTTGGTAACCTACCTATGCAAGACAATCATTTAAAGGGATAGATTAAGATAGTCTCAAATTGAACATTCGCAACCTTTCCAAATGTCTGAGTTAGTATTGAGCTGTTGGTCTGCAAAAAGGGCTTAAAATTGAACACAAGCGGATTGTCCCGATATGCCACTCTACAGTATCAGGAGAATAAGTTCATGTTCAATATCAAGCGACTCGACATGACATCTTGTTTGATATTTTTTCGAAAAGACGATAACTTTCGTTTCTAAATTTCGCGGTATGGTAACGCCGTCTGCGTTTTTCTTTTAGAGGTTAGCAGAAAACTGACTAACTGTAATTCATACCCCAGACGGGAAATGGGCGCTAGGCATTGGGCCTCAGCGTCTGCGCGATTTATATATCGCGAAGTCGATAATCATGTAATATATGCTAGGCTTTCACGCCTTAAAGGCTTTCATACTTGCCTGCTCACTTTCGCTCTATCTTAGGTCAACTGCTTACAGTATTTACATTAGTGGCTCAATAGTTTCCGCCGAGTTGCGAAGCGGAATAGGCAGGATTGGGCTCCTAGAAGGTGTGAAGTCCTAGCTTGAGTCTCCTGAGTCATCACGTGATATATTGATCAACGCCAGCGCCGAACCTATCGTCCTTCGGCCTCATCCGTGAGCGAGCGCGAAGTATGAATGTGTCGATTGTCGATTCGTAAATTTACTCCTAAATTGAATGGCGGACGGTTAAAGAAAAAAGGTTTTGTGGAGAATTCGTCGGTCTTTCTATCGTTATATAGTGGTGTTTTCAAGTCTTCGACGCTTCATTTGTTTGGATGACTTTGGAAGTCCTATGCGTTTCTGTGCCTAATCGCTTTTGTTCAGAGTTGGTCTAGATGACGACGATTTTGATGACAATGATATGGACTTACTTGACACTTCGATGCGGCTAGGCTTGGACGAAAGCTTCGGGCTTGATGACCGTAACGATTCAAAACTAGCAGAGGTATGTTGGAGAAAGGAAATTCTGAGAGATATTAAGTTGCAGATTTTATTTCATTTCGCAAAACACTGTGTCGCACTTTAGTTATCATTTTTGTGTACTAAAGTAATGGGGACCTCTGTAAAAATTTGCAGCCCTCGTCTAATGTGCCTGAAGATTTCACTCCAATATCGTACTGGGCAGATTCATATGAAGGGTTCGCAGACAAGTAAGTCTACCATTATAGTTCATCCAAAATCTATGACTCTGAGATTTCCATTTCAGTGATGAACTAGTGGAATTTGGTTCTGCAAAGTCTGTCCCAAGTGCACCTTCATTTTTGGAGCGGCGGTATGACGTCCTTTATGTTTCACCCGAACGAACAGGAACACCAACAGCGAGCCCTCGTCGGTCACGAAACAGTCATAGCTCAGAAACCGACGACATCTCTTCTCTGTCACCGAGAACTTGCAAAACTTCGCGAACCTTAAGCGGCCAAGGGGATGAGACAGAGCTGTTTGCTGACTGCAGAGGAGAGGATGATCTTGATAATGACGAGTCTTATGAAGAAGACGAAACACAAGTTGGTGCCCGATCGCTTACCACCATATCAGTTTTCATTAAGATTCCTTTGCAGAAGATAGTTCCGCAAGAATTGGTGGACAATTTTATGGGAATGGTTCTGCCTGGAGGGATGATGGACTCTGATATCAATCGGCATTGCGCACACAACTTCCCTGCCGTAGCGTACACTCTCGGAAGAGCAAACTGGCCTCAGTTGAGGGACACCTACAATAAACTCGCAACTGACGATCAAGTGAGCCTTGCCAAAATTCTTTCGTCTAAAGCTTGAAAAGAGTTTCTTGTTACAGCTCAGAGTTCGCGTTTCGATAGCAAATTCGATCCATGAAATGGCAGCTATTGTTGGCGCACGACATACAGACGATGATCTTCTCCCAGTATTTCACGCGTACAGGTTTGATGACTCACTTGTCTTTCCTTTTATTGGTAAAGACCAGTCATTACTCGAATTTTCAAATATTTGTTTACGCAAAACAGCGTATGGCCCGTAAATATGCGCTTTTCTCTGAGCTTTTACCCCTTCTTGAAGCTTTAAGTCGCATTGACCTCTCGATATTGTAGTCACTTGTGCTTGTACCGAAGTTATTATTGGATAAAATCTGTACACGGAAAGAAAGAGGTCCTACTTTTCCTCAGTAGTGTCTAATCATATACTGCTTGTCCCTTGCACTACTCAAAACAGTCCTTTCATTTTTGAATGCACAGAGGTTGGGAGAGGAAATGGTGAGGGGAAAGGGAGGTAGGCGCTAGAAACGTGTACTTATCAAGTGCACGAGGGCGATAGAAAGGAAAATTTCGTTGCCACTCCCACTCCTGATTTACACAGAAGTACTGCGAAATTTTTCGGAAACATTTCGATTGATTGCAGAGTCCTAATAAGTTGAGTCATCCCATAATTTATATTCGGTTCTTGGAACAGACTAGACTGACGTGGTTTCCGGGGTATTCAATGATAAGATCACGACAATCAATTCAGATGAGAATCGCGCTCCTCCGAACTTACTTCGTTCAGTGACTTGGTGTAGTCTCGAGCAATACGTTAGTTATCGTGTGAGCCTCCTTCCCCATGTTCTCAAACAACTTCTAGAATTTAAGCACAAGGTGGTTTGATTGGTAACATGGTGCTTGGTTTGAATTCTGGTTCGAGTTCTGTCTTATTGTTGTTTACGGCATCCTATGGCTAAAAACGGAAAGCAGCGATTAGCATTGCTGCAAACTAATGGGCGTTGGAACAAATGGACATAGTGATAAGCCGCTGAAGAAGAAGTGCTGAAACAGTCAACGAATTGCGGCCATGTTTGTGCGATTTTATAGTTTCGTTAAAACATCCTTTCAGCAGCAATGACGTCAAATCGAAGTCAAGAGCAAATTATGCCAAAAAACTTGTTGGCGTAGTTAATTGAAAACACTGATAACAAATTAGGCGATTATAGCTAAAGACCCTTTACTCGATCAGTAGTGCTAACATTTTTTGGCAATTTTTTTTTCAATTTCCTACATTATTGACATTATTATTTTTGTAACTTTGTAGGGAGGATGCGTTCGAAGTGCGTGTTGGGCTTCTGAAACATCTCTTTGAGTTCTATCGGGTAAGTTACACCAATGTGTTACCCATTTCTAGCGCTTCATGGTGCATATTCGCTCTCAACCTGTAATCAGGAGAGCCTGTACACTCACCATGAATTAGTGATTGCTTGGGCTGTTCTGATTTTTCCTCTTACTGTACATATACCTCATTTCCTTCAGTGTTTGTCGCCCGAGACACGGAAAGGTATGATCGACGCGCTTCCCCAGTTCATGCCGATGGATAATTCGATGCTGAACGGTAACTGGAGGTATAGACACGAGTTTGCAAAGTGAGTTTTTCAGTTATTGCTTCTGATGTAACAAGGATTGACTTACCGCAGCCACATTATTTGATTCACCGCCCAAACGTTATTTTAAAAGGAGGTTAAGTAGACCGCTGTTAATTTTT
>UZAF01016222.1:34750-48607 GCA_900617895.1 Haemonchus placei | reverse complement strand
AAATATCGTGTCCTATCGATTGGCGAGAGGCGGGGTGAGTACGGTAATTGCAGTGACATTTACCGCATACCGCAAGGGAGAATGGAACATTCTCCCAGTTCTGGATGGAAGCAACAAACTACGCGGCGAAATTCGTTTGATTCGAACGACTCTTGCACTTACCATTGAGGCACAAATTTGAAGTAGGGTAAATAAGTAGCATCAGCTGGCCTTACTTATCCAATCTACTTAGAACCTGTGCCCCAATGATAGCCGCCGGAGTCGTTTAAATCACCACGAATTTACATTGGGTGAATGTACCCGTATCCGTGCAGGCATGTGTGTGGTATGTGTGTGTACTTGGGTAAAATGGCATGGAGTAAGGGTGTATCACAAGGCAAGGTTATTGTCACCTCTGAAAAGAAAATTTATGGAAGAACTGTTACCGTAATCAACTTTATTGAAGATACGTATGTAAATAGTAAGATTTCTTGAGTGACGAGTTTTCGCCATCCAAGTACACGTTAAATATGAGCGATTTTCAGTGGGTAGCATGATACCGTCAGTTCCGGACGTATCTGAAACTGGCCGACATTCGGTCCGAAATAGTTTGTGGTGTCATTAGACTTACTTAGCCGTCCAATCTATCCGACCTGCGTTGGATTGTTTCGTGGCGACGTTATTGTTTAACGTTCTGGCACCGAAATTTGGGACATATCCTGAAACATATAGAGGACTATGGCGGATGATACGAATATTGAAACAATGCGGCATTGAGGGATTGTGTGAAGGAAATGAATCAGATGAAACAAAATGGATCGATCGCCATTCTGAGGTCATTTGGCAAAATCTTTTTTTGCTCCGTACAAGTCATCTACAGTCACTTCTTTTCGTCCATTAAATGGTTTTAGCTGGACAGCTTGAGGCTTTCGATCCATTTTCCCATCTGAGAAAGAAAGGTGCTGTGTGATGCCGCGATCAGAAGACCAGAACAGAATCCGCCTGACCAGTTGATTCTCAAAACCTCTCAGCTTGATTTACATTCAACTCTATCAGTTTGGATGTACTGGTCTTGAGATTCTGTACTGACGTGGAGGAAGTGTGTGTTGGTATAGAGAAAGAGGAGGAGACTAACCGTATGCGTACTCGAACCTAGCCTGTACTGCTGAGCGACTTTTAGCGCTTGGTGCTCCACCAACAGCCAACGTATTGTTTCCTCCACCTTCTTTTGGTACTGCTCCTGAAAAAAACCTTGTAACTTGGCTTGAGCCGAGAAATTTTCAAGCCTTCTTGGAGCGGTTTTATGGTAAATGGGACTGTCCTCCGTAACCAAAAGGCAGTGGCAACATAGTACTCGGAGAGGAGTACTATGTTGCCCCTTAATGCTCCGAAGCTCCTTAATGTAAGTGGACTGATTCCACAATGAGTGGTACTTCAAGTTTTTTGTGACGAGAGCAAATGTCATTTTTGGGGTCAGCTTGGCCAGAGTGTGAAAATATGGCTGAGCTCGGGGACTTTCAGATGAAGTCAATCTATATTGGACGGTGTGAATGATCAACTTTCCCCAAGTAATGGGGTTTAATGTACATATCTTTTTTCCTCACGGGAAATGATCGCCTTTTAAGAATCACTGTTGCAAAAAAAGAAATGAGCTGGTGGGTTTCCCTTGATAGTTGCTTAAATGATCTCACCTGGGATAAATTTCGATTTGGACAAGTAGACCTCCCTAGCTGGCTTCTTCTCACTTGATTTGTTCTTTGATGCATCCACCTTTTCGAGTTTTGTTGTGCTTTCATCCAGTCTAAAGGAACTTTGATTGCTAGGCTCTTTCGATCTCAAGCATTCATAAAGTAATAACAAGATTTTGCAAAAGCAGTAGTTTTTGCTATGCTAAGTATCGCCTTCTCTTTGGAAAGATTATTCTCGACTTACTTATCGAACAAGTTTGATTTATTGAGTGGAATATTGCGATTCATATGACGCTCAATGGGTTTTCCTTGTGGAGAAACGTTTTCGGAGCCTGGATATTCCTTAGCGACAACCTGGAAAGTTCGCATTCAAGTGGAATTCGATAAGCATCGAATTTGGTTGACCTTCTGCTTGGTAATGACAGCTTTGGTGTCGCTCTGGGTGCTGCCGGCACTCGTCTTTCTAACACTTCCTGGCGCTGGCTGACTCATAACAGGAGCTCCCAGTTTCTCATTCACTTGGAAGTACTTGTATTTGAGGCACTAAAAAATCATAAGTTGAATATGGTGAGGCCCTCCTCAGGGCGAAGCCAAAACACTTACTCAAGCTCTCACCTGTGCAGCGTTTGGCCTTTTCTCTGGATTCCACATCATCATATCCGTCATCAGTTTCATCCCATCCTTCCCCGCTGTGTTTATAATCGTCTCCAGTGGTGTCGGTGGAGCTTGAGGGAAGCGGAAATTCATAGCCGTCGCCAGTTGATATCCTTCAGGCCAGTCCTCCTTTAAAGTTGATGTTTAGAACGGTTTTCTGTAGTGGGTGAAAGTGCATTGGTGGGGCTATTTCACAGGTGTGATCAAAGGGCCAAATTTATGATCATTTTATTATACGCAGTTGATTCACGAGATCGACGCTTATCTTTGAATTTCGGTTTCTCACTTTGAGGTTTGGAACCAGGCGTGTACAGAAAGTGTTATACAGTAGCTCTCAAAAGTACTCGGCCACACGCTTTATCGGCTGTACCTTTTTTCTCACTGGAGCAGATCGCGCAAAATTTTGGTGTGTTTATCTGATGCTTATTTCACACCATCCAAAACCGTTTTACTGCATAGCAGTAACTTTCACTAACTAACGGCAGGGTATGTTTCAAGTCGTGTGTCGGACGATGCGCGTGGCAAACTGTGCGGCGAAGTTCGTAACGATTTGAACGACTTCAGCGCCTAGGTGATTCTAAGTCCAAGCCCTTTGGGGTATCTGGAACATGATCAGATTGCAGGCAATAGCTTAAATATTCATAATACACTCATGCTACACATATTGAAATTTCGCTTGATGAGATCCAGTAGGAAAGGAGTTATGACTGAAAAGTACGACTGACGAAGCATTCGGCCGAATGCTTTTGAGCGCTACTGTATATGGAGAGACAGTTAGGATAATGTAGGGTTAAAAGAGCAAGGAAGACAAAGCAGAATATAAGGCTCTGATAATTCTTTGAGCATCTAACCATGCGGTGCATTCTGCGTTAGATCAGTTTTTCGGAAATGCTGTTCTTATTATTTCTGAACTAACTGACTTCTATAACGTACCTTACTGGGTGTTCCCATAATGGTGACGATTTTGAATAGTTGATCGAGCTCACTAGTGCCGGGAAATAATGGTCGAAGCATGTACAGTTCTGCCATTATACAGCCAAGGGCCCATATGTCTATGGGTGAATTGTAGGAAGTGGATCGTAGAAGGATTTCTGGAGCACGGTACCTGAATAAAATTAAACTTGAAAGGTATTATTATTGTTCTGTCCTTTATTATTCGTGTTTGATTTTAGGGCTAGTTAAGAGGATTAAACTATTCCACTTATTATATCAACAAAAGTTGCCGTTGGTTTTCTATACAAAAAAAAATTGTAAGGGCGTTTAGCGCGTTTACAAAGCGGTTACTATGACAAGTTCCCTCCTACGTCAGGGATAGATTGAAGGGCGTCATGCTTACATCAAATTGCCTCTTCCAACTTCTTGCTCAGACAGGCTAACATCTCTCGAATAGTGAATTAGGATAAATAAAAAAAGTAAGCATCAAACCCTGACAATAAGTAAGTTCCCTTGCACTGAGCTTTTTTACCGCGATACTTTCCGTACAGTCACAGAAGATTAATAAAATTTACTTTGCCAGCTCAAGCTAGCAATGTTTCAGTATACATCAGTTGTCAGAAAAGTCTCTAAAGAGCCTAGAAAGGCCATTAAGTATGAGAACCCAATGACGTTCAATACTAACCCTGCCATTTCTTTTGCGACATCTGTTTAAAGGATAATTTCAATCGGGTGCTGATGAAATCGCGAATTCAAAGCTCTAATCATCTCTAATCATTCTTCACTATTCCCCTCTCCTGACCTCTAAAATACAGACCGAGTAATTCCAACCGAGTATGGACTACCCGAATAACACCGGAAGTTTTGATTCATCCATTTTTGCAAGTGGCTTAGAGTGACTGCGCTCCATCCGACCAATACATTGCCTACTCTTATCCCCATAGCACTTCTGCTACAAGCGGTAGGTGTGGCGAGTGCGGCATGCCTGTGGGAGAGGGGCTGGTTGCGAATAGGCGACCGTGTCTGCACCTTCTGACCCAACTCATTCATCGGGTTGTGAATGTCTATGAGTCAGCACCTGCCATCACCGTCAGTGGGGCGGTTTTTAGATCAACGATGAAGGGCTGCAGAATGATTACTGAGCGGCAACCTGCTTTTGACGTGCCACGACTTTGCAAGTACCGACCCTTGCTTGTTTCACAAAGCCCGATCTCATGGCCCTCACTCCACCACAAAGTAGAAGAATAATGTTCATTGGTTTCTTATGAATTCCCTCATGAAGGTTCCATTTTGAATTCCCTTATAAAGGCTCCCTTCTGAATGGTTCAGCCTCTGCAAAGCCGCTGAAACTCGTCCACTAGGTGTATGGCATTCACTCGATACAATCTTTGGTTCCTTATTGTGCCCTATCCAGGATGTTTTACGACCTTATAGCGACAGGTATGGTATAAGGGGGAGCCTCGGATTTATGCTATACGGAAAACTAGAAACCGTTTTTACCGTGAATTGTTCCTTTAAGTGGTTGTTTCTCGGTCGCAAACGGTGTACCCTTTATCGTAAGCATGCTCAACATGCCTCATAGGCTGCTTATCTTTGCTGTTTTTTTTCCTTTGGTCTCTGGGCTGTTTTGAACAAAGTTATAAGTTTCTATAGGAAGCATCACTCAATTAAAAAGGCTGAGTAGTTGTAGTTTCCAATGCACCACGTCGTTGACATTTACCCTTTTTTTTCTCGACGTTAGCCTATTCGGGGACAGAGTTAAGGATATTCTGCATCAGGCATTGCATGTCTCACTGCATGCTTCGTGCTCTGCTTGAGGAGTTAGCTTACCTCTACTACGTTCATCTTGGTCTGTACCCCACCCGAGAACCCTCCGACTTTCACAGGGATTTTTCCAGGTTTCACAGAAATTTATGACAGGCAAACAAGCATAGCGTTTCATGGTACAGCAAATTGAAATCTAATTTGAGGATCCATTGTAAAGCGAAAAACTAAAGGAAATCGGAAGCGGAAAATTCTATCGTATGGGTTTAATTCGCAAATGAAGCATCTATCATAGAGCACGTTGAATCGCACCTATTTTTTATTTGACTGATTGATCTATTTGATTAATTTTTGAAAAAAAAGTCAAAAGATCCTCTGACCATCTCGTAGAGACGTAGTCCGTGTAGGGCGGTTTCGATCGAACTTCTCTAGCCAATCCAAAATCGGCAATTTTTACCAGTTCAGTGCCATTGCACATAATATTCTCTGGTTTCATGTCTCTATGAAAATACCCTGAAATAGGTTCATTGGCTAAATTGCTGGTTTGAAAGTTTTTGGTATCATTATTTAAGTTATTTTCGTATCCTGGGTGAGTTAGCTCTGACTTTGTCGAATTTCCATTAAAGCGACTACAAAATCCTTATTATATAAGTCATTTCGTAGTTTCTAGCATACTCGAAGAATCCGAAAAAAAGCTTTCCTCTATAATAGATGCGTAATGAATTGGACGTATTTCAACATAAGAAGCATTATATTGCCAGAAAAAAANAAAAAAACGATTTTTTACAATTTCCTATTTCCTCTTTTAGTGAAGAGTATCACATTCGTTGGCTACGGTACCACAAGTGAAAAAATAATCGCTGTGTTCAGAGAGCTTTCAGTTTATGATGTCTACTCATCAGCGTGCATAACCTATTATTAACATTCTCCTGAAAGACTGATAAATTCGATCGCTACCGTTTTCAATCCACCCTCCTTCTCGAAGGACTTTCAATTCGAGCTAGGGATCCATAGATAACCTTGGAAAGAACCAGGAGGGGGTTCTGATTGGTATCCATATTTCTATTTAATTTTACATGAAAATCGTTGTGCCAAAGTTTTCACTTTGTTGCCTATTTCTACTTTTTTATGGATTTGAAGCGCTATTCCTTGGTCAATGCGATATAAAACGATGTTCACCGCTATTGATTGGTTGGTATCAAGTCAAACCATTTGGGTAAACAACCCGCCTGTAACTCCCTGAAAAGTTTAAGGTTCTGCGACTAGAAGGAGATAACTTGTGATTTTATGACCACCAACGGTACAGGCCCTCAAGGCAGATATACTTAGCCTGTCATACATTGTCATGATTCCGACTTTTAAAAACTTGATCATTGTCAGACATGCTTCCTCGACAATTTTTTAACCTTTCCTACTTGATGATGGATAAGATCCAGTTGTACAAATCTACTTATTACTCTTTTCTATTTGTTTCATCGATTATCTTCTAAGCTTTTTAACATTTTCCCATATTTCTGAGCACTAGCAAAGTAGGAAAAAGCCAAAAAGGCGAGCGAATAGCTTGATGATGGTTGAAAAAATGACATTGAAAAGCGAATAAATAAAAATTGTAGATTTTCATGATTGGGTTATGCTTGATAAGAACTGACCGTTTCTATGCATAAATGCGAGTCCCTGTAATATTTGATATATAATATTGCGTATCACACTTTCTGGGAAATATCGGTCCCTGAATTGTAGTGAGTGGGTGAGTGAATGCTGTTGTGACAGCTTGATTGACTTGAAAATTGGCATGGGAACTAACCTGTCTTTCATCAACTCGTACAAATTTTCTTGCATATATTCGAACACGAAATAAAGAACGTCGTTTTCTCGTATTACCTTAAAAAAGAAGAGTTTTTAAAAGTTCATTGAGTTAAATTAAGATTTGATAGACTTGCTTTCCCTTTTTTTTTATATATGTGAGTAAGTATTCCTGGTTTTATAATGTAGAGTAGTTCAACTGTGGTTCATGTAGTCTGAATCTTTTCAGATTCCAGAGACCTGATTGACTTCAAAAGATCCATTCCCACGTATCATACAAATCATACAAATGCACGTGCCTCTGATTTAGCGCCAGTCCCTTCCCACGGTCGCGCGACAGGGTGCTGAATACATAGGGATTCTGTGCACTATGGCTCAAGTGATGTTACCTTTACATATGGGTTTCCAGTTTTCCAGTGACTGATTTCAAATCCAATGACGGCTCACCCACAGAAACGGCTGGCTCGGCATCAATCTTTTTGGGGCTCAGAGGAGAACAGCGTAAGGAAACAAAAACAAGAAAATAATCTCCGGCGAATTATTTGCCTATTGGAAACAAGTGAAATGAAATCATGAATGATCGCGTAATTAGTCAGAATAAAGTTTCTTGTGAGGCTCTTTCCGACTATACTGCACACGCTTGGAGCTTACACTTTACTGCAGCTCTTAGCCTTTTGAAGTTTGAAAAGGTTTATATTCGTGAGTAGCCGAAATCAGTCTTCCCTCGTAGAAGATTCGGGACCACATATTCACGTCAGTTCTAGTAACCCTACGTCCACTGCTGCTGCTAGCCCAGTTGGGAAACATTTTACTTAGCGGACGCCCCATCTAATACTCATTTAATAATTTTGTCCCTGAGGCTTATCTTTCTTCAATGATTCCACCTAATAGAGTGGTAAGTAAATTTTGCATTGTTGTGGATAAACAAATCAATTTCTAGTTGAGATTCAGGTAAAGGTTCTAAACCTACATCGCTAAGTGTTAGGGCATTCAAAAATTGCTTTTAATAATTTATTACAACTTTTCAGCATTTCAATCAAATTTTCATTATAATCTTAGATACAAGCTCTATAAAAAAGAAATTACAAAACCCTGGTCAAGTAAGGATCTCCAACCTCTCTTAACTTGATGATATTCGGATGAGGAAGTTTCTTCAGCGCCTTCACTTCTCGGAGGGCTGTCGCTTCCTCCCACGTCTTGAACTTTTTCTTCATTCTGAAACGAAATGGTGTGTAAATGGGTTTTTGTGAAGAAATGACTATACCTAGGGAAAAATTCTCTTTTGTTCTCCCGGCTTTTTGTAATTCGATATATAGTTTTTGCATTAACGAGGGAAAAGGGAGGGAGTTAAGGATTAGAAAGAGTCTTTAGGAAGTTTACTAGTGTACTGTTTTCATTCAAAAGGGCATCACTTCTTCAAAGAGGGAGCTTCGGTGCTGATCTTGTGAACAAGTGTTTCAAGTTGAGATTAGTTAAGAGTTTTTGCTTACGAACTGCAAAATAAGTGCTTTTAGTTAATTACCTGCTTAGAAGGATCTGCTGTTTGGTCCAATGTATCGAACCGGTAGATTTCAGCAACCAAAGATCGTTAATAAGCGTTTTTAGCATTTTGGCACTTCCAGCGGAATGTATTGGAAATGCTGCGCTTTTAGCAACCTTTGAACACTCTCAAATTCAAAAAAAGTCATTGCACACGTTATGGCGCAACTCTTGAAATGCTAAAATCTTTGTAAAGTATGGAGGCAGAAGAAATTAGAAAATTTGCTCTTCAACAATCTTCTGCAGTTTATAGGATCAGATTTATCACTGATTCTTCCTCATCTCTCTGGTTTATGTGCGTAGGGCCGGCTCTGAGCCACCGGAATTGGTATATTGGCCTCGGCATCGACGAGCCATCCTATAGCACCTGGTGCCTCTTCTAATGCTTGAGCGATTGCCAAAGAAAGGGTCTGGCGCGCTTTCTCAGAAATCATACACGTCATCTTTGAAATAATGAATAATTGAAGCTGCGTCGATTCAGAAATAGCTGTACTGGAGGGGTTTTGTACTGCCTTAAAACACAATTTCAAAAAGGTGGCACATGTGGCTTGCACGCCATCTGCTTATGAATTAACCGAAGTTTCAAGTCTACTGACTGCTGAAGCCAGAAATCATTTTGAGAATGGACATTTTAAGGTGCTTGCGTAACAAGTAGAAAATATTTGAGATTCGGGGAATGCAGGTGAATTATGAGTAATCGTTTGCTTCCAGAAACCCAGCCTTTCTCGAATTCTAAAAAAGCCAGTGTGCATAGCGAACACTTTCAATAGTTGGGATGTATATGAATGGGGATTGGGAAAGTTGTAGGGAAATTGGGGTTGTAAAATTTTTCGCAGTACACAGTATCAGATCTAGTCCAAACCAACTCGATTCTATCTCCCCGGTCCATGCTATCTTTGAAAACCGAAAACTTGTCCATCGTCGACCATGGACGAGTTTTCAGTTTTCCAACTGTGCCTGGAAATTCTTAAACGCACAGTCTCAGATCATAATTTCTATGATTTTTATCTATGGTTTTTCTGTGGTCCTCAATGGCAGCTCGTGGAACACTGTCGGGTCGAAAAACGATCGCGACAAGTCGTTGTGAGGGTCCGAAAACCGGCTTGGCCGACGTACCCGCCCAAGAGCGGACGTGCTATCAGGTTTTGTTAAGGATGCATCATTCACAATCAAGCGTTAGAACGCCTAGGCATAGTAGTAAGAAAGGAGGTTGTACGAAATTTTGTTTTGTAATCGCCTGGGAGACGCCCAGGCGATTACAAAGCAAAATCTCGTACAACCTCCTTTCTTACTACTTTTCTGGAGCCTGGTATTTCACAAAACCCGCCGGTTTTCGCGCTTTGAACTATTTCGTACCACAGCTTCCATTAATTCAATTAACTATATACATCAAATCTATCATGACTGGTTCATTTACTCATTTTTTATTATTCAGTCTCTTAGGGTGTGCTGACTGACCTTTTTATAGCAACTTTATCACCAGTATCGATTTTTTTAGCGAGAAGAACTTCACCAAAAGTTCCATCACCCAGTAATTTGGTCATATGATATCGGTCCGCTAGTGTTGTCATGATCTGAAGTCGTAGATTACAACAATTATATGAATTACTCTAAAAATAAGCATGTAGACGGAGAGGTTAAGCTAATTATTGAGACTGCTTCCAAGGTACATAATTGAGAATCAATACATCTGTGGAGTCGAGCTCCGAATGTTTCAGTTCGGATTGCAGGAAAAGCCGGCCTGGCGTTCACGTACTTTAGCAGAATTGAAGCGATTTAAGTAGCCTGAACAAGCGTTTATGTAGGTGCCGCGTTAGTATCGACGTGAGGACGGAAGCGAACGGGAGTTCGCTGTTTTTCGTGCAAGGAAACGCGCGCACCTTGTGAATTCTATGAAAGCATGAAAAGTACATTCATCCTTCAGGAAACTTCTACAGAAACTAACAGTAATTGAAAGAATAATTTTTAACTCTACAGTAAGCTCTTATTCAGAACCTTTTGATTTTCCAAGCTCATTAGTCATAATAGGGCACATTTGAATCATGATAAAGCCGAGCAATTGAGATAATTACTATCCTCTTTGACATTAAAATGTTTCAGAAGAGAAGCAAAAAACACTTTGTTCTATTGAAGTGCCAGTATAGGCGGAAATTACTCTCTGAACTTTGTTGTCTGCCCTGTGGTTGCCTTTAGATTCTAGTGATCCATTCAAGAGCATTGCCACTTATTGTTGGGTATGGGTGTTGATTGTAAAGGGCCAATTTTAAAAGTGGAATTTGGAAACGGCATTTTGTAGCAGACGATAAAGGAGGGTAAATTAAGATCCGCAAGCTCACTGAGACAAAAATTCTCAGTTATACTGAAAGAAGAAAGGAAGAAGTGAAAAAAGAATTTCTTGCAAAGAAGGAAGAAAATGCTAAGTGTCATTGCGGAGATTTTTGTACTACTGCAAAGATAATGCCGAGTTGTTTACAAGTAAGTGGCGATAGTGTCAAGATGTTTACTAAAGACAGATTTAACCTCAGTAGATTTCCTCTTGGAGCAGAGACTTCGGCAAACTCCCTGGGATTGAATTTATTGAGCTACTCTCGCGTGAGAGAGAAAAATTATTTTATTTGCTCATCTACACGTTTCCTATCAGAGAGTCATAATAATGTATAAAGATAATTTACTCGAGAAGAATTAGCGTATAGTGAGTGTGAATACGAGATATGATGACGGGAATCTGTGAAGAAGTGGTGGTAGAGGGGATTTGAGAGAGAAATAGAGGGAAAGCTCTGTGGCGTTGCCACGGTGATAGACTGAGAGCGAAAGAAGAAGTAGGCGCCCTAGAAGCGACCATCCTATGCAAAACTCAAACTGCCATGACAACATCAAAGGGAACTGGTATATACAATCGCCATTTCTTGGAAAGGCTGTTTGTTAATCGATTACAATGAGAGGATCTTTTGAAGTTGGGAATATTGCAATAGGTGTGGTATTAAATGAGGGCCCTTGAATCGTCCAGGTTTTCATAGCAACAAAAAAAGAAATAATCAGTTAAACTTACCATTAAAATTCAAAAATTCCCAGTATTTCTGGATTTCCCGTTAACAGAGCAGGCAGTAAACCTTATTCACTTGCTCTACCAAATTAGGTTACTAGGTAGAATATTATTGCTGCTTGGTCTTACATCTTCTTTTCGATTTTTTCTGATGCCTGAAGGTTGATTGAAGTTTTTGAAAAGCAGACTTAATGACTGAACGCCCTTGTGCTCTAGCGTTTCCGACATTGCGTATGGAAACGCTACCGGAAGTCGGTTACGATGTTGTATGGCTTATGGACTCACTCAAGATGGCACCGAGCAACAGCCTTTGTTAAGGGTTTCAAGGGGGCCGAAAGAATAACTTGAGGATCCGTGTGCTGTATTTAGCGAAGTGGTCGTCATTATGCAATTTATTCTCATCACCTTTTTTTGCGAGGATGATTTTAGGGCTTCCCCGAATGGAATCCCCAGTGCAAGGATCAAACAAATACCTTTGAAGAAATTCTCATTGTGTTTCTATTTCGTACACGTGCGAAATGGGGTGCATACAGTTAACAAGTCTTCTCACCTTTCTATCTTTTATCATTTATTACTACATCATTTTATTTTCAACTGTTATTAAATTAATTACGTTATCGTACATGATTTTTTTCCTAATACACCTCTGAATACCACAACGGCTCATAATATAATGCCAAAGTTTCAAGCGAAGTCGACGCCGTAGTGATATTTTGGGAGCCGCCATTTCCCTTTTATAATATTGTTTTAACTTTCGGCCATTTTTTTGTGACTTTACGGAGCAGAACACACAGTAGTCCTCCTAGGCAGAACATCAAATAGAATTCCAGTTCTCCCAAGCGGAAGAGATGGGTTCTATACACTGTTGCCAATGTGAGTACAACGGATTTTATGAATCTGCTGCTAACGAGGGCTAATTAGAAGGATAATGGTAGAATCTAGGTCGCGGTCTTTATGTTATCTCCAACACATTGCTCAGTTGTGTCTGAGATGTTCAATGAGACAATGAGGCTCGACATGAACTCTGGCCTGCCCCAATGTCTCCCTAAGGAATACTGCAATACGATGCCGATTTCATAGGAAAAACTCGAAAACTAGTAATAGACGATTCTCTTGCTATGTGCTTCTTGTCTGGGAACTTCGCTCAATGCCAAATGTAGACAGCTCACTCAATTTCTCATAATTCAGGTATCTAACTTATTCGTCCGAGCTAAATCCATATGACAACGAACGACGTGGTAGTAGTGACCGGATTCGGACCTTTCGGCTCATTCACCGAGAATCCAAGTTCACTAATTGTTGATGAATTGTCTCAAAAGAAGATTCCAGGTGAGAATTTGAAAACCTTGAAATATCAGGGGCGTCAAAAGCTGGTGGGCGTGCGATGGTTGACTTTTATTTTTTTTAGTATTATTTATAGAGGGATAGAGACTTTCCTGAGGGGGTGAAAGGTTTCAAAGNTAAGTTGAATCAACCGGTTTCCCCTGTGAGTTGATTGAATCTCATTTCTGGTCGTTTTTGAGCTTTGAATTGAAGAATTAAGGACTTCAAAGACAACCACTTTTCTGGACCATCGTCGTCCTGGAAATTTTGCATTTTTCGTTTTCTTTATTCCTCATAACCTTATCGGTTTTCGATGCGACCTGTATTGTTTTCACTCTACTTATTTTTAAATTAATCGTAAATGTCTTTGAAATGATAAAATTTTTGGATGTTCAAGGCATATGTTGCATTCTATATTGGATAATTTCATATACATTATGAAATATTTCTTCACAGTGAGTGATATAAAAGCCGGAATAGTAACCTTCAAAAGCCGATCTAGCCGCTCTTACTCTTTGTTCATCCTCCAAATCTAAACAATTCTTCATTAAGCAACATACTACTCAAGAGCGTTAATAGTTTTCTGTTTACCTTTTACTATATCAGAACTACGATATTGGCAGCTTTTCTGTTGCATAGTTATAATGCACTTACCTCTTTGAAAGTCTATTCGGCTTAGATCGCCACTGCTCTGATCAAAGGGTAAAGGTTGAAAACAAGTCGTAGCGTATCAAACTCATGTTTTCAATGTCAAAGCGTAAATAATTACTTCCTGAAAGGGATTTCCGTAAACAACCATGATCCTCAACCAACTCTTTATTTCCTATAGAAACACTCATGAGTCCAAGATTAACCGAATTCAACCTTTTTATTCCCATATAAATTTAGAACATATTTTTTGGCTTCCAGGCTCTGACGAAGGCGATTGACCGGAACGTTAGCGAATAAAACTTTGTATCATCTTGGTCGTGGCTTCAGAGAGACCTCCAAAGTTACAACTATACTATGCCAAGATTAAGTGATAGTCGAACATGGTTGCTTATTGAATATAACTTTTGCGGCAAAAAGTTACTTTTGTCGAAATTCTTTTGCAGGCATGTCTTCGAATTACCTAGCCGTCAGATTGAGCTG
>UZAF01016222.1:0-30198 GCA_900617895.1 Haemonchus placei | reverse complement strand
GCTACACGTCCACAGCAGCACAAAGTTTACTTCCAGAAGGACAACGCTCGCCCTCACATTGCAAGAACGACCGGAACTGAACTGACGAATTCCGGCAGAACAAGTTTACCACACCAACCATGTTCCTCAGATCTGGATCCCTCGGATTACCACCTTTTTCCCCATCTTCAACGTCATCTGAATGGTCAGACTTTCAAACCCGCGACGACATCAAAATAGCACTTGAGCAGTTCTCCAAGGGCCAGCTCCCAGCGTTCTAAAGCAAGGGAATCTACGATCTGCCCAAGCATTGGCAGAAGACCATCAATGCCAACGGGGCATATTTCAAATGATTTGCTGTTGTCGTTTAAAAATTGTAAGATAAATAATATCTTTGCAATTTGTCCGAAGACTTATGACTCAACCTAACAGTTTCGAAAGCATATATGTCACGTCATTATTTTCGTATAGGAAGTTTTAACAAAGTGACAGAAATCCTTGAGGAACATACGCCGTTTTATTCAAACTCATGAGGTTATGTAGGACTACCGTACATTACTCGAATGAAGTTTTTCTTTTTTTCTTCCAGTTGGTTGTACATATTGGAGTACATGGAGAATATCATCACATAAAACTGGAGCAACAATCATTCGGTCGCGGATACTGTAGATATGACGTCGACGGTAAGCACTGTAACCAATCTTCGAGTAATATGAATGACAAGTTATTTATTTGTTATATTTATTTTGCTTATATTTATTTATCGTTCAGCAGAATCTAGCCGCAGGAGCTTTCTTCATTTTATATGAATAAATACCTTCGGACCGTCTCAACCAATCTAATCCTATTTTTAAGGATGTGTACCTGTCAACAATATCTGCACAACATGTACGGAACCTATTTTACGTACTTCCATTAACTGCGAACAAATCGCTTCAAAGGTCTCACAAGATCTCAATTTGAAACATTTGAAAATCACCGCCTCCGATGATCCCGGAAGGTGAGTAGGATATCATTTGTATCCAGAAATATTTGATTCCTTTTTATCCCTATATTTTTTTACAATTTTCCTGAAGACCAAGATGATCTCTAATTTTTTTAAATTTGAAAGTATATCGTGTCGTGATTCCGCACCTTCACGTCCCAGTGTGCGCTGAAAAATCAGGAGTCCTCCTTCTCAGGGTCGGGAGGATCTAGGAAAAAGTTCGAAGTATTTGCGAAGTAATTGGATTTAGTATTACTCAACCGTCTTTTCAAGCAATCAGCCTAAATCATTTGAAACCGTGTCTGTCTGACTGTGATTATCCTCATCCTTAGATCAAATCTCTGGTTTTCTGCTATGCTCCAAAAGATGCTGCAAATTAGGCTTTCAATGTGCTGCGCACGTCACCGTCATTCCCTGAGAGACGACTAGTTACATCATCTACTGTAATGAACTAGTGTCGGTTTTAATCGAATGTGCTATTACTAGAAATAGATTTGATAATATTCCAGCTTTGCCCAAATATCCGCATGTAGTTTGGCTGAGAGGGTCTGTTTGAATCGCTGTGAAAAAAAACGAATTTGATAATTCCTCCCTTCCCTCAATCTGCTCCTTCGATCTTTATTCATAATCGACTATACCATTTGTGTGCCTACTTCATTTTGGTCAGCCGGGCACTTTCATATAGAGCGGAGGTGTATTTATTCCAGCAAAATTATTGTAGAATTTGTGAATTTGCTTGCAACAGTGCTATCAATACGTTCGTTGAACAGTGACATTAATACTGAGAGCTCGAATCGCAAGACCTTAATCCTCTCATCACGACGGCACTCGAAGACGTTTGTCAGGCTTAGCTGGATTTTTTTTCCGTCTGGCCATCCGTTATAAAGTTGAAGGATAAAAAATGCCAGAGGTGCCATATAATCTTGGTCCATATATGTACCTGGTTACGAAGATATATTCATGAGAAGCGTACTTTGATACCATGATTCTCCTTCACTTGTGGTTGTTGTTGTTGCTTAGTTGTAAGGGTCTGAAAGAAGTGGCACTGACGATTCCAGGTGCTCTTCAGTTAAGCAGCGAAAGAAGCCTTGTACCCAGTAGACCTATCCATTAAATCACATTTGAGAATATTTAAATTTTAACCTCATTTCGATCTGGTCATTTTGCAGCGTTAAGGGAAGAAATACGTCCAAAAAGTTCCACTTCCCCACATGAGACATCCGGGCGTTTGGAAAATTTTGTATGTGCAAAAATTTCACAATAGCCCAGATTTTTTCTAGAATATTTTGAGAGCTCCTAGTACATAAGGACACTACGCCCTTGTATGCGCGTATCATATCCGGTTTGTCGAACGATTCGGTCAACCAGGGCGAGGCTTATCTTTGAAATTCTTGTTTTGCTTTGAAGTGTCGTAATCAAGCGCTGCCACTGGAGGACAGGCTCCAGAGCCGAATACTCGACACAAGCTTCAATAAGCTTTAGCAGCCGTTTCAAACTCGTGAAGAGGCCCGGTCAAATGAAGAGGGACATTCAGGCAATTCTGGGGTTAAATAAGCAAGTAAGAGGAAGGCGGATATGTTTTAGGCCCACAAGTCAGTAGTGCCCTTATTCAGTAGTTCTATGGGAACTTCCACAACCCTGCTAGAAAAATCTGGACTATTGCCGTCTTTTCGATAGATACTATGCCATGACTTTAAAACCTAGGTAATTTGACGAACCGATAGTGATAAGGAACTGGCTAATTTTCTTTTGCGTCGAAATTTCTTGAAAAAAAAAGCCTAATGATGTTTCGATATGGTGTGATAGGGTTTCAGGTACCTGTGTGCGTACTCGTTTTACGTATCACTTTCAATTGATGCCAGTCGATCGATATTCATCCATGTGCCTCCGTTCGATTCCAACTGCACCCTTGAGATGGTCACTGCAGCCGTCCAGAGAACGATCTGTACTATACTGAATACACTCGATGCATGATGTGGGTTGGGCAATTCAATGATTCATTTTGAAGATTTTTACGAAATTGGTAATTATCGTCGAATTGAATGAATGCCTAAGATTCATTCGGCGAGTGTCAAGCAATCATTTTCTGTGATAAACGTTCATCATTCACTCACCTGCTTACTACTTTTTTTCGTTTTTAGGTAGCTTTATTGAGTAGTTCAAATGTTTTTTACATTTTGCAAGATCATGAGAAGATTTTCAAGATTTTTTGTCCGTCGACTGTTCCAGAGCACTACTTATAAGGATATAAGCTCAGTTTATGAATAAATTTTTTGAACGTATAGTCATAGTCAAGTTTCGAAACATCGTGGCTCATCAATATTCCAAAGTGTGGTACTTCTTGATCAAAGGAAGGCCCCCATATCCGCCGGAGCGGAAGCAGCAGTGAATACTTTCTTGACATGAAACGTCATCTCATTCAGGCTCTACAATAACGTCGGGATGAGTGTTCTGCTAGTTCCACGATGAGGCCATCACCGGTTCCTGGAAAGCGAGGGCAGAATAAGCCTGTCTGGCAAAAATCTTACCCTAAAGATCGATCTTTTAAAGGATGTACGGTGATCGTGAGAGCGGCGTGTAATAATTTCAAGGTCATATTTTCTTTGAAGAACGATAAACCTCCTTATGAACATCTTCATTAGTCCAGGACAGGAAAGTCATATTTGGCTCCTTTCGTGGCCAAAAAACCCGTGTCGATACGTCATCTCTACCACCGTATTCATGCCATTGAAATTCACAAAAGCAAAATTTAAGTTTCCTTTGCTCTCACATTTGAAGGCACAGTTCACGATAATTTGGAGGTACCCGTTTTCATTCGAAAAGTGGAAGTGGAGATCAGGAATAGTTTATCAGTAGAGAAGAAAGCGAGAGAATTCGCCGATTCCGAGGAAAATATGGCTCCTCAATAGTAGGGAAAATAGGGTTTGGACGAGATAGCCACGACGGAAATAACATGGAAGGGGTATTCTGACGAGATTTCAGTTATTGCAATTGCGCAAAAAGCTGACTACAACAAGCCAGAACTGTACAAAACTATCTTTCCCTGCCGCTATGGATCATGACAAGCCTTTTGAGCTTCCTACATGGTTTCCCTTGTGATCGGTGCAGCCTCTACAATGCCAGACAAACTCGTCCGAGGATACAAACTGGCCAATCTTTGAGCCTTCATAACTCCCTAACTAGACCGTTTTCCAGCCTAATAGTGCCAGGTATGGTATACGCGGGGGCCAGGTATGGTATACGCGGGGGCCTCAAATTCATCCTGTGGGGATCTTTTATTTATAGGAACCATTTTTATCAAGAGCCGTGCGGTGGATTGCCAAGCGCTTACGCGAGTCCGTGAGAATACCAACTTATATGTCGCCACTCCGATTCTCGTCGCCCTCCACTTTATACGCTTACCATTTCCTCACTCGAAATCCTGAGCTTACATACCTCGTCAACTTGTTAAGCTCGCAAAACAATTGGTCCAGCAAATAGTATAGAATAATAGTAGCGCTACTTATTATTGGTGATCGGTAGGAGGCTAGAAGACAGTACTCTATTGGAAGGTCGAGCGACGTGATGGCTCTTTCTCTCGAAAAACACACGCCAAATGATGTACCCATTATCCTGAGCATCTCAACCCAGTACTTTATAAACTTCAAAGTTAGGAGCAGAAGAAACGACGGAAGCTCCTCCCACCTTCGCTCCCGCATTCCCGAAAGATATTGCACCCCAGGAAAGCTTCCACCGTAAAAAGACACAGTACTTTGCATTTGTCCTGCTTAGTTCAGGAGGCTCAGAAGCTAGTTTACCAAAGAGTCGAACAAAGTCGAACACTCGGCTTTTTGCCGCGGATGTCCTGGCACGCCCTTGACCCTATTTCTGGACAGGGCAAATGCGAAATGGTAACAAGCGACGACGTCACCACACACATGGTCAGAGGACAAGATGGCCCTGGAAGGAAGAATCATAAAAAAATAGTTCATACTTACTCATTGTACTCGGACAACAATGTATATAAAGAATCAGTCCGCGGGTAGTGGTTTTTCTGACTATGAGTTCTCTCCGCTAGGCAAAGCTTCAATAGCACATTCCCCCAAAAGAAAGAAGAGCGTCCCAGCAGGTGGCAAAGAAGAATGCGCTGCCGCCTATCGACAGCATCAAGTAGTTCCAAACTTGTGTCTCAGGTCGACCAAATGGATAGCGATTAGGTACTAGAAAGGTCGGAGATCATCCATTCTTCGAGTAGTGAACCAACCAGCTGATGCTTGTGTTAAACTGAGAAGTTGCCTTACCAACACTCCCCTTTTCCCAGCTTATCATCTGGGCATCGCTTTTTTTTCACGGGTATATCGGAGGAAATTTATAATAAACCCTTGTTACAATGCCACCAAATCCTGAATGGCACCTTTTTCGAGGTGAGTCGTTTGGTTCGGTTTGTCTGGGTGATCGGTCCTATTTAAAACACTGATCCCTCCTCCTTCGCTCTCTTCCCCGCCCTTCAGACCTCGTGCAAGCCGTTTTTTAGGCCTAACACAACTGACTGGAAATCGAGCACGTGGCACTATTTGACAAGTTTTTTATGAACTCTGGGGTTTTTCATCCTATTGACCTTTTACCCACTTCGAGGGGATTCCTACATGGGAAGTGCAACTTTTTGATTTAGACTCAAAAAGGACCACTGCTATTCTTCTCAAGAAAATCCCCTTCGCATGGACTTTCAAGGGAGATGAAAAACATCTGAAAAAAGGACAACGGCATGCTCTTTTTTTCAAGTGGCCGACGTCATATCACACAGCTGTTGAACAAATAGTGCAGACGTCGTAAAAAGTCGCATGCGTGTGAAAAAAATCCTGAAAAAAATGACAAAAAAACTAACAACCGAATATAGGCCAAAACAGAGATCACAGGAAGTATTTAAGAAAAAAAGGACAATTCGGGATCACTTCTAATCTAGTAAAAAAAGTTAGCAATGAAAATCCGTAATCCGATCGATCAGCACTTTGGAATGCGCCGTGCATCCGTTTCGGGCGCAGGTTGGCGCGAAAGAAAAGTATGGATTGAGTCATCATAATTATCTGTTCCAGTACGCGATTGCACTTGCCTTAGTCCAGTTTGATAACAATCAAATCAGTAATTGCTGCGAAATTAGTCCCTAGAGAAAAGCAAGCTATACAGCTCACAGGAGCTTCACGTTGGTGATGAAGTATATCTGCTCTAAACCAAATCTGTGAAGATTCATGCCATTCAACGAAATAACCATAAGCTAATAGTGAATTTGGTGAACTGCTGAGGATTCGCTTACAGTTGAAATCCGTGAAGGACCCACCTCTTCCATGACTTCTACAGAATTACCTTTTTCCTGAACTTTGGGCCGTTCTTTGCTCGAGTGCCGCTTTTTCCTATTGATTTTACTTTGCTCGGACCTTTTTTTATGTTGCGTTTTCGAGAATTTTGCTGACGAGTCGGCCCCACAGCCAGTTTTTTTACCAACGATGGTGCAACGCTGTATCAGGGCGTACTAAGCACTGCCCCCATTCGCAGAGTGCGGACTCTCGTGCGCCTACGTCTACCTCGCCATGTCTCCAGCCCTTCAGATGGTTAACAGAAGAGTTCACTGGACGATACAGGGTATCAAGATGTTCACACGAAGGGGTCTGGGAGTACCGTCACGCTGGTCGGCGACCAGGTGAGTTTTCATGGTATTCTCATGAAAAACTACATGGGCATGGTACTTCTCAAGGTCCTATACGAATCAAAATCGAAGATTGAGTAGTTGTAAACGTCTACTTTGAAAGTTCATAGTGCTCAGATAGTATAAGGGATCAACCGAATGCAGAATATGTCTCCGGCCTAGATAAGAACTTCTCCAGAGCTGCATTCTCTCAAGGTCTGACCTATGCGAGACCATTGAATTCCGTGGTTATATTCAAAAAGGACGTAAGATTGCTCAGGCAGTCCCTCTTTTGACTAAGCTTAGCCCAAAAAAACGAAGTTTTTCCGTCAAAATGGACCAACCCGCAAAGATCAATTTCCGATGGTCTGCAGGTCATAGAGATCCGGTTCTCGAGGCCAAGGGACTAGGTTTACGTGAACTGCAGGGAAACCCGATCCACTCAGGCGAATTTTGGCATTAATCTGACTTTATCTACTCTAATCCTCTTGCACCTTCTATCTAGCAATAGCTTTATTAGCATAAATGTTGATACTCTGCAGAGAACGTAAAGAATCAGGTAGAAGATTTCGTTACCAGTTAAGCGTGGAAAATGAAGGTCAAGAAGGAAACCTGTAGCAAATTCGTAACTACGAATTTATTTTTTATAAGAGAGTCTGTATTCAGGCCTTTTTAAACAGAAAATCGAGAAGTAGTTCAAATGTTCCATTACAAATTCTGTATGCAGGCAAAAGGCTAGAATCAGTAAAAAAGACGACGGCACGATTCAAAACTTCCGTGTTCTGTTTTGCCCCTCCAAGAGACTTCAAAACTTGAGACTTCCGAAATTCGCATTCCGACATTTCCGATTTCCGCTATCCAGTCGGATTATATCAAGTCTCTCCGAGGGACCAGGAACAGCTTGCCATTCCTTCCAGCTCCTCGATTATTGAAACACCCCAGGGTTGTTAGATCTCTCTTAGGGAAGCTTCTCCACACCCCTCGATCACACTCCGTTTGAATCAGTCACACCCCGTTTGAACTACCACTTGAGAGGGGAACTGGCCAGAATACCGTCGGATGGGGTTGTAGACAGCTGTGAAGGAATGGATAGGTGTAGAATCTGAACATGGCCATCTGATGAGGTTACCTCTTAGCAGGGACGGGTTCCTAAGCTAGTCAAGGTAAAAACTATCGGATCAAGTCACACTCATCTCGATCTTTGGAGACTTTATCGTTTTTATCCGTGGAACTTTTGTTATCTAGTAACCACAAGGTATAGGGCCCCAATTTCAAGAGGCAGAGCAACTATCCAATAAACTACTGGTTTGTAGACCTCGCTAGATCAAATCCGTCTGTTTCATGGAAGACTCATAAAAAAAGTTTCTATTACATGGTTATGTTCCGGTATGGTAACCAGACAGGTCGCTGTAGTCAACTTGACCGGCTACCATATCCAATTCTCTCTATTTGGTTATTTTGAAGGCATAAACAACAGCTTACAGTATTACAGTCACAATTTTATACCACTTCTAACACTGGCAATTCCTCTGAAAGGGTCAGCCATGCAGAGCAGACCCTAACAGAGGAATTTATTTTCATAGAAATAATTTATTCTGACACATATTACAGAAGTTGATGATCACAAACAGGTCAGTCTTCGCATTAGGATCCTCAGGAGATCAACTGTGTTCTGGTCTTGAGGACCTTTGACTCGTTCCCAGCTCCAGGGGCTGCAGCAAACCCCTGACGTCGTCGACGGAAACCTCACGAAGCAGGTGACTCTGGGGCGCCCTATGAAGCATGGGCAGATTCGTTGGAAGCTCCTCAATGGATTTCATCCGCCAACATTGATCGTTTTGATAAAAACAGTTTTCTACTTGGAGCACCGCGAAAACTCGGACATAACGAGCACTTCCGGCTTCTTCGTGGGATCCATTATCAATCGTGGAAATCGCCTCGAACTTCTGGGACCATGTTCAGTCCATGGGTCAGCTCCAGCTGCTCCAGCTTACTCCGGGAACCTGATCTACGTTGCTCCAACCCGATTCGCATGCTCGATGATCTTTTCCCGCTGTTGCCGACTCCTCTGCGTCTATGTTGTCGGGCTCTGCACTGTCTGCGCTCTCCCTCCCACTTTTTCAACCATTTTTTTAGTGCTCGTGCCTCTCGCGCGCCCGCTGTCGCTCACAAAAAGTCGTCGTCGTTCCGTTACCTCCTTACTTTTCTGATTTTATTGGTCCGACGGAAGACCTAGGATGATGTCGGAACCCGTAGGTGCGGTCTCCGGCCGTCACCCACAAGGCATAGGTCTTACTTTCACGAAAAAACCGCGTATCGATCCGTGGCCACCGTTTGTTCGTGTAGAACTGAGATCTCTGGTTGTTCGTAGTTTTAGGACGATGTATTCCGATATTCAGAGTGTCTAGATGATCCCATTCGATTGAAATTCATCAGAACTGATAGTTTGTTTTGAGGCCGACGCGGTCGACGGGTAGCTTGGCAGGACAGTTCGAGGCTCAGCTTTCGTCTGTCCACTAGTAGATTGACTAGAGATGCTCACAGCATCCTTCTGAATATCAGGTACGTAGGTGGTTTGGATACTTCTTCGTTTGTGATTTCGGGCGAAGTCTTCGTGCAACTCGTGCGCCTTTATCGGAAATTCGCTGATCTTCACCGCCAGATATTGAGAACGCGTTTTACGTGCGTTGGAGGACGTTCCGAAATACTTCATAAATCGAAGAAGACAGCGAATTTCTCGGTAATTGATACGATTTGCAGTGAAGATTGCCGAAATAAACATGTCTGTCAAAATTTTTGCTGAAAGCATTCGAGTTGCTTTCAACCGGCGTTGCCAACCTTCACGGTTACTGTCCATGTTTAGGCTAAATTACTCACGATTTGCCAAAGAAAACAATGCAGCGAGTGGATTCCCGAAGCGAAGAAGCAGAAGGAGCGGGTCAGAAGACAGGTGGCGGTGCAACAACTACGGGACCATTTACTACTGATGGGCAGGACACTTTTAGCCCCAGTAATGGGTATCATGTAAGTATGTACGGTATTGGAAGATAGTTTTGATGTGCTGCGTAGGCTACCCATGGTGTTCAATTCTCCTCGGATTCCAGAATGTGCTGGAAAAAATAATCAGTTTCTCGGTGCATTCAAGGGAAGGTTTTTTTTTGAAAAAATGTGGGACAATGAATTTGAACCATGACTGAATTCTGTTTGGATATGGGGATGAACTATGATAGGTAGTGATAGGTGGGTAGTAGATTTGGCCGCAACTCCCCAGTAGGATTCCCTAAACATCGTGGTATTTGTTGGGTACCACATAAAATCACCGCCTGAATTGAATTTTTCCCATATCCAGAGTGAGGGCAGGAAATTTGTAACAGTAACAGAAATCTGGCAAGAATTCGCAAGGCGTTTTACTTGGGCAAGAGAAAAGGGAGATGAGGGATTCGCACCGTACGACACGAATCCAAATGACCGAGGTTCATGGTCATTGTGTTTCACTGTTTAAATCGTTTACGTGAAGGTTGCTGCGTACTAAATGTCCGTCAGTGATTTCAGGGTAGTTTGTTCGAAACGCCACAGTCTCTTCTCTCATCTCCGCAGTATGATATGTTCTCATCGCCATTCCGATCATCCCAACAACGTTGTTCTCTCTGTCAGAAAGATATCCAAGGGCAACACCGTCAATTTCCTTGCTCACATAAGTTCGTTATCTTCTGCATGACGAATCGGTTTTCAATTTTTCAATAAAGAATATTTCAATGTATCCTTAAGCGGTGTGCTTTTTAATTGTTGTCGCTACCATTATAAAAAAAGGTATCGACAGATGCTTTAGTTCGGTAATGTGGAGTTGACAGTAGCTAGTAATTGTCAACAAATATCGATTGCAGAATCTGTGGCCACTGTTGCTCCTTGGCGGATAGTCGCAAGTGTCTGATCTGCTATGCAAGTGCAGGCACAAGTCCATTTCCACCTTACATGTTCTTGTCACCACCACACACCGACCATTCTAACGGTTAGTTTTCGTTTGTTATAAAGCTTCTCAGTCGGTTGGGTACGGATTAATCGGGAATCTTTGTGTCTCGCCGCTCCGTTTTCAAACCATTACAAAGATTTGCCATGCCCGTTCAGAAAATGTTCTCCAAGTGCTTACGATCTAACCGTTCTGCAAACCTCGCGCAAGAAATTACCGAGGATATGCTCAACCCGCATTCAGCGTTTGAGCTGCAGTTGGATTGCAGTTACTGGTGAATGAATGCCGCTGTGTTTCCTTTAGCAGCAGCTTAGAAGTGTGGCATCACCTTTGAAAAATGATTTCCGAAGAATGAACTCGGAATAATTTGTGAAGTTCAACTTAGTTTATGTGTTTAGAGCTCCTCGACTCTTCATTGTCACTGCATAATCAGTCCATAGCGTCATATCAAAATGGACTGACCGACAGTTTACATGTGAGTTGTCTTTTCATTTTTTTTCCAATGTCAGTGTGTTCCAATGATTTTGTTATTTTAGAGTGTAAACCTTGGTCTGAGCGATCTGTCCGGTCATTTGGAATCTTTCAACTTGTGGGACAACCGCACTAAAATTCCGACAACTCCTCGTAGTTCGGCATCGCAGGGTATTGTTCTTCCAGAACCACCGGCCCGACAAGAAGAAGACCATCCGCCGGTATTTTCACCGAATTCCCAGCTGGTCACAACTCCTCCGGTGACTTCTCCTCTTTCGATGATTCCTTCGTCAAATGTGAACACGCAACGCTCGATGCTGCCATCGTGCGCAACATGTGGCGAGAATGCAAGGCTAGTCGTCTTTCAAATTCCTGTTCATAAAAGTTACATGTTTGGAGTATATTCTTGAGAGAAATTGCGAATGATTCAAAAACCATATCTTACAATTATAGTTGAAATAGACAAAAAAAGTAGGCAACCAAAAATCAAAAGACGTTCTGTACCGTACGTTTACTGAACGGTAAGAAAGGGAAACTCACCATATGGCAAACATTCTGCCGGGATAAAGGAAGTGGGAAACCTACACGTCATGAAGCGTTAAAGAATTTTCGTGATGAAGCCACAAATTGCACAGGGAGCAGCTACCCATTCTTCTTTCCCTTTCGCTTATTTCCTAAGTAAAGAAAAACGATAAAATGTCAAAGATAAAAGATTTGAGAATGTGTTTAGATCGGATAAACATGATAAAAAGAAATACTAAGTTTGAAAGCTATTAACCCACCGCTACTAATTTATTGATCGCAAATAAAAAGCTAGGCGTCGATCTTTGTGCGTTGTACAATCATATTTATCCTCAACAAAAATTCCACCATTTGCCTTGTAAAAGATTAAGCTTGTGGCTGATATGAAGCATACAAATAACGGGTAGTATTAGTATCGGCGGGATGACGCACCAGTTTTTTGGCCTGTTTAGGTTGAAGTTCCTTTTGTCGTAAATTTTGATGCATCCATTATGAAGCCGGTTTTGACTGGAGAACGTGAGCTTCGTATATCAGTTTGAAAGTGTTATTTATCCCTGAGCAACCCTGACATTTCCACATCAAAAGCAACTTTCGAAGATTCGCAAAAGAGCTAAGGGCAATATGATAAATAAATACATTACTATTAGTAGTTTGTTCGCGTGAATTTATAGTAAAATTCCCGTTGACAATTAACAAGTATCAGGGCAGAGAACGGAACATAAAGACGATAAATAATAGCGAAGCACGTTGCGCGTCTGAGGTTGGTTCCTCTTTTAAAAGCAGTCTTTCCCATAGGATCGCAACCGGATTTGGTTCCACGCTGTACCATTGCGTGCTTCACAGACTCAATCTTCGTAGAGGTTGGGACGCGAACATTTTGCTCTTATTTCCACCGCCAATTGTTTATTAGTTTATAAAGAATCGTGTAAGCGCAGAACATCGGTTTTTTCATTGAACATATCATGAAAAAAGAGAACATACCTTTCTCATAACAAATGTCAAAAGAGTCTGTTTTTGCTCTATTTATTCCTCATAAACTGCCCAATAGAAGAGAAAAGAAGTTTATACCCAAGCAAGCACTTGTCAAGAATACTGAACACGCGTATAAAAATGGTAAAAAATCATTATCTTCTCACGATTGCTGCTTTGGAAATCGTTCGTTATTTTCATGCCCACTGAAAGAAACGATCATGCGGAAATAATCTGATTAATAGGCTGCAGCTTTTAGCCTAGCTCCACCACATTTCTTGGTGGGCGCATTAGGGAAAGTAGCCTTAGGTAAGCTGTTTGTGAACGGCAAAATAAAGTTGTTAGGTGAGACGGGCTGTTACTGTGGCCTTGAAGCAAGTAAGAAAGAACGCCTGCAAAGGAAGTGAAAGATCTTTGCGAGTCAAGAAAACTCGAACCCAATGAATAGTGATGTCTTAGTCAGATTTTGCTCCATAGCAACTAAAGACCTGTTGAGGGTGGAAGCTTTTCATGTTTAGAATGGACGATGACTTCTTCTTTTTGATGCGCAATCTCCTTTAATAAAAAAATACTGTCAGGTTGTTATGCCGCTGCTCTGGTAGTTTGCTGATATTTAAATAATAATTATTGAAATGGTGAGTGCTTGTTCACATAAGAACAACATTTAAGATGTAGAAGAACCCATGACGTATCTTAAACATGTTTTAGAAATGTATAAGCGGTCTTGGTTGTGGACAACGTGATTTAATCCTTTTTGGTTCGTTTAGTCAAAAAATTTTTTTCGTCATCCTTTAATAAGTTTCACAAATCCAAGGTCGTAGATGGGTCTTTGATACATCACTCTTTAATAATTTTCTGCAGCAACAATCTGCCAAATGAATATCGTGAGTTTATGGGGAAGAACGGTACAAAGATTTTTTTGCACACAATTCTGTCAGGTTGTGAGCACTGGAAAATGAAATTGTTTCTCTGCAAACCTCGAGTTTAGAACTGTTTTCGGATTTAGCAGTACTTTATTTTATAGTCTAAAACCTCGGCTTTCTATTTTCACCGAGAAAAGTCATCAATATTTTAATCTGCCGCTTAGATATATCTACCATGAAGCACCGTTAACGCAGGCCTTCTACTATTACTTTGAATTTGCGCAACTTATCTCAGATTTACCTTTTATCGTGAAATAAAATGTTGAAATATGAAAAGTGTTTTATTTGGCTCACCGTTTTCTCGATTGCTATAAAATATATAAATAAATAAATAAATAATAATAAATATAGCGAGGCTAATTGGTGGAAATCCACAAAAATCAACCAAAATCTACCGAACTTAACTGCTCTAATTACCAAACAGTAAGGCTAAGATTATAAGCATTAAAGTGATTCAACCGATGAAGGCGAAGCTTACATTATAAAGCTGCCCAAGCGTTATCTGTTGTGAATGTACGTCATGACTTTTCTGCATTTTTTGTAAAATAAACGAAAACTTCAGAATGAAACTTTTATTGTGAAATTATATTACAGTGCGAATATTACTTCAACTTTTCAAAATTGACGGTTTAAGAAGTATATAAGTATGCCTAAATACTTTATCTATATTGCTGAATGAGCATCGAGTACCAGGATTATTGGCTATTTTGTCCTACTTTGGTGGACTAGCGTGCAGTCAACCCAGTGACCCTCTTTTCATAGAATGGATCAAATTTTACAGTCTCCAGATCATAGTAGTGAACCTTTTTCAGTAAAAGCAGAGGAAGGCTTGGTTTGATATAACCTTGTCGATTCTGATTTAGACCATTATATCGCATTACAAGAGTGTTACGGCTAGCCCCAACTTAGTTGTTATCTCGTAACGTAGAACAATTCATTCCTCATTCTCTTTAAATTTTGCCTGCACTCCTTGGTTCGAAAAAGGGAAGCTTCAATAGAAACTGCTTGAGCGTTCATTCTTTGCTAGGAATCGTTCTACGACGTGCTGCCTATGTGTGAGGTAAAAACGTCCCTCTCGTTAATGGTGACAGGACCCAACTGGCACCTGCATTTCTATCTCTTTCAAAGGATATTAGATTGCAGCAATGGGGGAAGACAACTACGGGAGTTGACGGCAAGTGAGCGGAGATGAGAAATAACATCACACTTCATCTATAGAAACCTAAATACTGGCAACTGATAAGGGGTCTGTTTCGTAAAGATCTAAGACACGAAACCTCATAAACAAATGCATTTATATTCCTATTGGGACTGATGCCGTAACCGCAAAAGAAAAAACTTTGTATTCTTCCGAATCGATTTGAAACAAACTTCTTCTTGATTAATATAAAGCTATGGTTCAGTGTGGATGATAAGAAGATGCTGAAGAATGAAAACATTCTAATACAGGATGGTTTCAGAGCAGAAGCATTCTGTGCGAATTGCCGTGAACTGCTTTGCGGCTTGTGTGTCGTCGCTCATCAGAGGGTTCGCGTCACACGCGATCATGTCGTCATTTCTCTACAACAGCTCCTTAATCATATGGTTTATTTTGAATTTGGCAATAGCACTCCATCTCTGTGGTACTTAGTGGTAACTACACCGATTTAAGACAGCAAATGCGTTCGGCACAGGAGAGGATGGTGCCCTTGGTGGATCATCGGATTCTTCGCCGAGGCCGTCTTCGGTTTGTTCCACGCACGACGCTAAGGTGTTTTGCTCGTGTGAGACCTGTGGGAGGCTGTCACTGTGTGCTCACTGTATATCGAGACATTCATCACATCATATTGTTCCCTTAGGTATGTGTATGCCTACTGATGTAACCCATACAGTTTTTAACAGGTTGTTCATTTCCATTACATTTTTCTTCAGGCGATGTTAGAGCTTGCGTGGTTTCACTGCTAGCGGAATCGCGTCGTAATGAACGCAGCATTGAGGAAGCAGTCGAAAGTGTACGTACGATGTCTGAAAGAGTCGACGCTAGTGTGCAGGTATGTCTTCTTTATTTCGTCAACCTTTTGGGGGCCATAAAATGTCAAGTGTTTCCAGGCAGCTGCATCAGAACTTCGGTCACTTATCCATCTTCACATGAGTGCACTGGAGGAAAGGAAGAGAGAGTTGTTACAGAGAGTAGATACGATCAGACAATCTAAAACAAAGAATTTGAAGGCTCAAGCAGAAAATTTGAATGCGGCAAAAGCGAAATTTGCACAGGTATCACACATCTTTTGATTTTGATAAACCTATTTCTAGTACTCGTAATATGGTTTGTCGAGCTATCGCAGTCGTTTTGTTGAATCGAGCTTTTTCCTTCATGCTATTTTTTATTTAGTGCCTGATTTGACTGTTAGAATTGAAATTATTTGTGTAATGATCATTTTCTTCAGACTATCAAATCGGTAGAGGCAGTCACTGCTGAAGATGATAACTCACAGCTCGCGAATGCTTTCCAAGAACTAATACAGGTCCTTAGTTTTACCTCTTCTATTTCCTTTGTAATCCACATCTCTGATGCTCCTTCCTTCTCAAGCAGTAATGGTGAAACGTTCGTATTGCAGCTATACGCACAACCAATCCATTTGATTCCACACGAAAATGATGCCGTTAAGTTTAGCGTTCCCGACAACCAGCTTCTCTCACAGTAAGAATTTAGTTACAGTAAACGTTTGCGAAGTCTAAGCTTGACATCCTTTTCCAGGATTCGAGCTCTAGGTGAACTTGAAAGTGGGCCTTGTGCTCGTCAATGTCATTTGGTTGGCGAAGGTTATAAGAGGTTACATTTACTGTCGATGATACTTGCTTGGTTCCCCAAAACTTTGATGATTGTTGGCTGTTTAGACCTATTCGTGAGCGCCAATGCATTGTTTACGTACAACTTCGCGATGCGTGCGGTGAAGTGGTGCCGACCGACCGAGCTGATGGAGGGGTTCGAGACATTACCGCAACGGTAATAGCACCTGATGGTCGCAATCTTGAAATTCACATTGGGTTTGTATGCTCTTTCATTCGAAATTTATGCTTTCGCTAATTCATGACTTCTTTTGTAGACGGAGCGAAAGCGACCCAGGTGTGATTGGCATTGCTTATTATCCGATTCTTGATGGACAGCACCAGCTAGATATACGAATCCGTGGAGTGTCCATAAGGTGAATTTTAGTTCATGCTGTAGTCTTCATTCGTGATAACAAGGTTCATTTTTATTCTTTGGTTTCCTTATTTTTCTGTTGTTCTAATCTAGAAAAGACGTGTTCTCACTATAGTTCCATAAACTCATAAGGAAAGGTCTAAGGGTCCGGGTTATCATATCCCGTGAGAAAAATATCGTTGCACGTGTTTCGAACGTTAATCTATTCGTTTTAGTTTTATTTAAACAGTCACACTGAGATATTTTTGGTGTGAACTTCTGTTATCTGATCAGAACGGCAACTAGGCACGACCGTTAGAGGTATATTGGTATTATTGAATTGAGTATACTATTGGGATATGCCCGGTATTATTGTATTGGTGATTTCGTGATTTCTTGCGTAACATCACAAACTTCATGCTTGTGTGAAACAGAGTCCCCAGGTTATGCGCCCTATTACCCGAAAACAAGAGTTGTTTAGAACACCACAAACACTCGGAAAGAGAACATACATTGAAAGCATGTTGACGAAATCACGTCACAATTTAGCCCTAATGGTGGCGGAATAAAAATTTTCTAACGGGTTTAGCGAGGTGCGAGGTTAGGTTTGCAGAGGAGCAGTTTTCGCTTGGTGGGCGTGCGACAACCCTTCAATTCAAAAAAGGGAAAGCAACACCAGAGAAGTATTCCTGCGGGAATAAGGTCTCAAACTATCTGCCGCATGCTTCTAACTTATTAGAAACATGGAAGTAATTTTTGTTTGCTTTTCGACATGTTCTGTTCGTGGGGCAATCGTAAAAAATGCGGCTGCGTGCATATCGATTAAGCACGAATTCGTAATACTAGTCTTGAGGTTGGGTTGATCTTGTAGCTTTGAGTGCATAGTCAGTGGAATCATATCCGAAAGGGGCTAAATTTAATGGCCATATCAGGAAGATGTAAAAATTCTGAGACACTGGTTAACAAATGTCCGTGGTGATCCCGTGTATAGACGGAAATCCGTTCCGATCATGTCATTATACCGCTTCATTTTTTACGATCTTATTTTCGTTAAATGGGAGAGAGGTGGGGTCGCCAGTCGAGAATCAATCCTGCCTTGAGTTTGCAGTCACTCACCAGATTTCGATACCAGATCTGAGCCCAATATCTCAAAACACTAACCTGGCTTTCAACAATTTTTAAATGCCTTTGCTGTTATGTTTACCGTATGTTACCGAACGCATAACGTTCCTTCAAAGCGATTTGATGTTGTATTTTCGTATTTTTATTTCAGGAGACTTCTGTTTTCCCACAATTAAGTTTTGCTCATCGTGATGCTTTTTTAGTGGTTGTCCAGCTGTTGTAGATGTACGCCATGGGCGTAATTATGCTGAAATTGCTGCTCAAGGAGAGTTGTTCTCATTCGGAAAAGAAGGTGCGTTCGGGAAGTTGCGGACAGGGAGAGAGGAAAAGGAAGCGAAAAGAAAAAAATTCCAAAATTATGATCTATAATAGATAGTTTGGGCACAAACCTTTCTTTTCACCTCTCTTTTAGAAAGTTCCTGAGGGAGTTGTTAAAGAGAATGCGAAGATTCTGTAGCCGTGAAAAAGGCAGTGCATATTCGTTATAAATGAAATCATTGGAAGCATTTTCCAATTTTTTCTTGAATGTAACCTTTTCAGGATCAGCTGATGGAGAACTGTGTCGCCCATGGGGAATTTGCGTTGACTTACGTGGACGAGTCCTTGTAGCAGACCGAAGCAATAATCGTATCCAAGTTAGTAGCAAGCGTTTTTACGGTGTAATGGTGCTCAAAATTTTGCTTCAGATTTTCGATCGAGATGGTGGTTTTCTTGCAAAATTCGGCTGCGGTGGAACTCGTTCGGGACAATTCGATCGTCCAGCTGGTGTTACAGTCAATACTAGGGTCTGTGTGTTTTCGGTAGCTCTTGCTCTATAAAAGAGATCTTCCCTATTTCAGAACAATATTGTGGTAGCCGATAAGGACAACCACAGAATCCAAGTGTTTGACGAGAACGGTAACTTTTTGCTGAAGTTTGGAGAGAGGGGACGGCCGATTGGGATGTTTAACTACCCGTGGGGAGTTGCAACAAATAGTCAGAACCATATTGCTGTTTCGGATACGCGAAATCACAGAGTTCAGGTGAAATTTGTTTTCAATTGTGAGCTGTTTTTGAGTATTACATTTACTGCATCGGACATAACATTGCACTTATCAAATAATCCACGAATCGAGAAATGCACTTTTTCTACAACTAAGACTAGATATTTGGCATTAGGACAACGGCACGAGAATTCGGTACGAGTATTGTATATCGTAGAACTCGACCATCGTACTTTTGGTCCTATGATCGGTCAAGCTTGAGCTGAAGACTATGGAGGTCATTCACTGTGCAGAATATTGGCACATTTTGCCCATGTCTTGGCTCTTTATGTCTTGCACTTTACGCGAAATAGTGAGCCCAACCTCGCGGAAAGCAGCAGTTCCGAGCATGTTGCGAAACTTATGTGTAGGATCATTCGATTGCTATATTCGGGTGTATAAGTGATACTGGGTGCTGTTTAATTGTCATCCTGAAAAAATAAAATTTCCTCAAAGTTAGACAAAGAATTTATTTCGTATTCAGGAAAACATGCGCTTTCTAACTGAGCGTTTCAGATGTCATGTGGTTTTACATATCGTTACTCAATGATTTCTTGATGCATACTATTTGATCAAAAACTAGCTATCAACGCCTACGTGACAACCTTTTTTCGCTTTGTATTTTTTTTCAGTTCCTGGTTTCAGTTCTTTTTTGTTCCTATTTGTCATCATTTCTCTATGTTCGTTATTCACTTCTTTAATGTTGGTGAAATCGTGTTGAGAAGTGAGTGTAAAAAACGAAACAACTTTCGTGTGAAATAGATTCTCGCTGAGGTGAAGGGATTGATTTCCAACACGAGTTTGGTGATCATTACATTAGTATTGTGGCTGAAGCTTGATTAGAAGTTGCTTATCCCTGAAGGGAGGGAAGGTTACTTGTCCTGGTTTCTCGGTCCGCCATCCATCACCTTCTCTATAAAAGTGTCGATATTAGGTGGTCCTCTTTATCACGAATAGCCCTGATGTCCAAAGATAGTTCTTAAACTGTTACACTTTCAGATTTTTATGAATTTTCGCAGGTGTTAAAGTTGTGTAGCTCGATTTCATATCAGTCGTTATGGAGTGATTTTCATGCAAAGTACAAATAAGATCAATTCGAAGCTATAGCTTCATATGAGAGTGGTTCTAATGTCTTGTATATTCAATTCTTTTATATTGTTCAATGTTACCGAAATATTTCTGCCTGCATCCCTGAAATTTTGTTCTACATATGATATTTCTTTATTTTCAGGTATTTAATGAAAATGGCCAGTTTATACGGAAATGTGGGTTTGACACGGCATTCTTTTACAAACATCTGGATTCACCTCGTGGTGTCTGTTACCTATCTGATGGTCAACTCCTCATTACGTGAGCATTTATGGTTCTGCTTAGATAATTGATTTTTATAGATCTAATACTTCCTTTATGGGTTTTCAGTGATTTTAACAATCATCGTTTGGCCGTACTATCCTCTCGTGACACACCAGAAATGAAAGTATATGGTACGGAGGGAAGTGTCGAGGGGATGTTCTGCCGCCCACAAGGAGTGAAGGTTGATCCGGAGGGTCATATTCTTATTTGTGATTCTCGGAACAATCGCGTTCAGGTAAGCTCTTGCTTGCATGCTTGTGTATCTGCTGTCTTCCTTGAGCTAGTCTACCTGCAGGTGTTTTCTGGAGACGACATGCGGTGCATTGCCGTCTTTGGACAATCATCCTCTTCTGGTGGTTTCGAGATGCCTGCTGAGCTACCTGCTCCGTTCCGCTCTGTCGGGCCCACTCCCTTCCATGCTTCAACCACTCCTGCGAGTGGCGCTGCTCTTGACACCCCTACAGGTGGGCCTCGTCCATTGCTGGATCGCCCAACTGATGTGGCGATTGCCCCAGACGGTCGAATCTATGTGGTTGATTTCGGCAACAATTGCATCCGCGTTTTCTAAGCAGATTCAAGTGATTAATCGCTTCGCCTTCAAGCAACAGCTATTATGTTGCTGTTGTTGTTCATCTCAAGTGGAAATCTGGCTTCAAGCCAACATTTGTTTTGTGCTGTATCGCTAGGTGAACATGTGCTATTTGTGCTTTGAGCCGCTGCGAGTCTCGCGTTCCCTTCAGGCCTGCCTGCTCTTGTCATTTCCACATGTGATTCGATACGCTTCTTTTATTTCTCGTTGTTTGATTTGTTCCAAGATTCACACAGAGTTTATTATTCTTCTCTCCACCGTAGTAACCACAGTCTCGTCCCCTCCCTGCCCCATCCACATATATTGCTCATATCACCTGGGCTTATCGCTCTTATACACGATTCGCATGGTCTACCCAAGAGGTTCTGCTGGAGCTGTCTTTTCAAAACCTTTAATCTCTCGCTCTCTCTCACACGCTCTCTGTCCATGTTAATGTAACTGCTTCTACCTCCACCCTCGCATTCTAGCCGCTGACTAGCTGTTTCTTGTTACGGCGATCTACCTGCATACAACCGTCTTTACCTCAAACCATGCGAAACCTCGTCTAATCCAGCCTCATCTCAGTTTTCGCATTCGAGACCTCCTTCGAGCATGTTTTAGTCTATTAGCTAAAAACGCCTCATTTCCTTCAGCTCAGCGTACCCTACCGTTCTGTGAAAAGAAGGATTCCGGAACCGATGGGGAGATTCAGTCGTTCGCTTATATTCCTTAGCTTTTGCCATGTCACTGTTTTAGTACCATCTTCGTGTTCCGCGCCGCGGTTTTGTACAGTAGATTGCGAGGCCTCGCCCATTGTCTTCAAGTCTAACTAGGGCCCCAATGCCCTTAACTGTGTGTCTCTATGTGTGTGCACCTGCATTGTCTCGAATGCTCTCGAGGTAGACGATCGCCGATTTGATTTGTTTTAGTTACTTCCTTTCATGGATATCCAATTTCGCTTCTGACCGCAAATTTCGTGATAGCGGTGTACATTGTTTTAACCGTTTTTATTACTGCAGGGTATCGTTATGAGAGCCCAGTGAAAAGGAATACCAGTGAATATCCCGGTTCGAATTGAATGTGTTTGAGAAAAGTTGAGCTATTTATTAGAGAGTATGTTTGTAAGCTAATCCTGGTGTTTGATGTTACGTTTTATCGCTTGTATTAAAGTTCGTTTTGTTTTTGTCTTTTGAACACGCAAAACATATAGACATTTGAACTGTGAACGCACAGAAAGTAATCGCAGCGAAGTGGGTTTGCAGAAAATATTAGGTAGCAGCAAAAGGGTTAGTTCGAAAACGTTATTTTCAGAAGGTCCAGCTTCTGTCCTCATTGGAAAGGGCAGGTATCACCCAGTATACTCTGGACAAGCAGCTCTGGAGCTTAAGTGACTCCAATTTCTCTAACCATGATCAGGATTAGTGAAGTGTTTTTGAATACGGTTCTTTTGAGGGTTTTAGATGAAGCAGTTTATTGTACTGCCCAACAAATTTACGATCATCTCTACGGGGCTTCGGATTAGGGATATAATCAGGAACATATCAGTTTCGCTTGAGTAGTGTAGTAAAGTGACTGGAAACTGTCAAATTACTGGCTTAAGCCCTACGGCCAATCCTAAAGCATATCTGTTCATCGCTTCATTCATCGACTCTTGAAAAGTGCCAAGCCGGTGTGTGAGTAGAGCGATTTGAGTATCACAATCTCGATGGAGCAGCCAAAGGACGTTATGGCTCACAATAGCAACAAGAATCGTATTTGGGATGCTAGGAATTCAGAAAAAAAAGCTTCCTTAACTCGTGTGTAAAGTTCATGTAGGTGTCACCAGGCTCGCGGCCACATTTATTCCTTTCAAGGTGGAGGGGTTCTACAGACTCAAAGATTTCCACATCAAGATGATTCATTGAAAAGTGGCCTTTTTTTTCGAGGTTTCTAGCTTTCTAGCCGAAACCTCATTTTAGTTCGCCTGTATGAAGTTCTTCATCTTATTGTAAAATAGCAAATTAAAGATTCCCCTGACTTAAAGGTATAGTTCATGATAATTTTGGGGTCACCGGTTTTTCACGGATAATGATAGATACGACCTACAATAGTACAAAAGTAAAGGAGAAGGAGAAAAACGACCTATAAAAGGAAATAAAAGAGAGATAAAGAACACAAAAAACAGTGATGGGCGAGTTCGAGTGGGAAAAAGAGGCGTGGATGAAATGTTTGTGCGAGCTCCAATAGGTCTGCAATTGCGTACAACACATCAAAACTATACATATAATAAACTATACAAAAAACAAAACTACAACATCGTTTCGACGATGACAGAGAATAACTGATTAGAACAGACTAGAATAGAATAACAGCCGAATAGTATGAATATGGTCGAATATTATTATTAATAGCAGCTGATCGATCAGCTGATTGGTTTTTTCACTAACGGCGCTCCAATGAGAAAGTGGTGAACGACAATTAGATTTCGTAGTCAGCCTAGCGAGGGGCGGAGGCTTCCCGAGCCCCACTCTCTGAACCCTTATTGTGCCCTAACCAGAACGTTTTTCGACCTCATTTCGGCACATATGGTTCGAATTCATACCATGTGAAAATCTCCGAGACCATTTTCATCGTGAACCGTGCCTTTGAAATTGAAATACTCAGATCGTGTTTGCTCCTAATTGGGAACTTTAAAAGGAGCAGTCGGAATTGCTGATATCTCAAATGAAAATTTTTATGGATATATGGCCTAGTACGTACCCCACGATGAGGACGTACTTGGCTTAAAATAAAAAAATATTATCGACGATCATTTATGTAGCAACGTACCAGCTCTTTACCAGTGTAAAATGAGTGGGTATCGATTTGGATGTGGGACTTTTTCAGTCCATCACACAAATAGCATAGAAATAAAATAAGCTTTCCTTCAATTTTCTCTTCAAGCGTATTGATTTCAAGTTATCTTTCCAAGAGAAAAAAAACGGGATGTATTGGTCCAGAAAAGTGGATCGGTGTCGAAGGAAGCAAGAAAATCTGCGGGATTTGGGAGCTCTCAGAATTTTCAGGACTTATCGAATTTGTAGGTTTTACAAGGATATAGCGATGAAAGGGGTGTTCGATCGAAATTTCAGTCGTGGGCGATAGTGTGGGGAAGGTTTCTGAAGTGCTCCTGCTGCCGAAATTAGAATCCACTACTGCCCCTTTCAAGAACCCTAAACCTCACCTCTATGAATTTTCAACATATGTATTCCCTTATAATTGGCGCAGCCTCAAAAAGCCGCAAGCCACAGAAGCTGCTTCTGATTTCTCCATGTCGGATGAGCCAGGTCTTTAGCCTTGTACACCCCGGTTCAAGTCGTTTGTCGAACCTTACAACACCCTACGTGGCATACCTGGTAAAAAGGTTGTATATCCCGATGACAATATATAATGTGTTTCTCCAGATAGACTGTGGANAACGAATATCTTCTTTTCCAAACGTGGTGGTCCAGTAGTAGTAGATTATTTATACCGTTCAGCGAGTAATAGCAACAAATATAATACAATAACTGGCAGCACAGAAATAATTCAGGACCTTGAGGCGTGGGCGAGGGATCGAGAAGAATGAATAATGAATCTATTGATTGATATGTCGCCTATTTATACCTGCAGGCCAAAGACCAAAAATCAAACTCCCATTCCCGCCAGATCGCCTACATTCGGAGATCAAATATTTTTTGATCGCGATCGTCGCGATACCTGGGATCGGAGATCCGTACCAGAAGGAAATATCAGAAACCATTTTTATCGCGGACGGAGCCTTATATTTTTTCTTTTTTCAGAGGCCTAATAAAGAGAGAAGAGAAGTTCTACGTCAAACAAGTATAGAAACTCGTAAGGTTTCCCACTTCGAATAGAACGCTATGAATGGCGAATTGGGTTTGGGAAAGAACGGAATGGTGGCTATTGGGGGAAGATTTTGCAGGTGCGCTTCTATGCTCAATGCCCTCATCGCTGGTATCGACTGTAGACCACTATGAGGAGCAGTATCGGTTTCCCAAGCGTCATTTGACTGAAACTCACGAAAATGGAACTGTTGAACATGGAGCAGCTGTGGGATTCGTCCACACGCGTGCTTTTTTACCCGGAACCGGGTAATGGAACTTCTCCCCGACTGCGGCGTTCTCCCTTGCGGCAAATGTCACTGCAACTACCGTACTCCCTCGCCTCCCCGCCAATCGATAGGATTGCTAGGACTAGGATTTTTCGTTAATTGCCCTTCTTTTTTATTAGTTTTGATCGTTTTTTATCTTTCTTTTTCTTGTTTTTTATGTTTATCAGACTTGTTTAATTAAAATGACTCCTCCTGTATTAGCGACGATCAATACCGCATAGGAATTGAACGGAGCGGTCAGCCAATTCAAATAATTAAAGAACTCCCTACCTTACAAATTGCGCGCTCTAATCTTACATCGCAATCCTGCGATACGCGGCGGGTGCAACGTGCGCGACGCCGTCTTCGGGGAGAAGATTCCGGACCCCCCGGACCCTGCTGTGCTTTAAATGCGGACAGAGGAGGACGATTTTTTGCACTTGCGGCTGTTTCCTTGGCTTTTCTACTGAAGGTGGGCAACTTGGCGATCACATTCTTATCTGTGTACCTCAAAGATCAGCTACCTACGACAGTGGGGTGAGTTTTTAATTTCTCAGCTTTCAAAAAAGGATCAGTGGAATCAGACTTTTGAGAACGAGAAGTTCTGAATGCTTTCAAAGTGGTATCCATACTGGAGGTACCACAGGTGAAATGACTCGTTCCTTCAAAACACACTGAATTCTGCCTTTCGTGGACTAGTTCTCCAAAACTGTTGTGGTGCTCAACCCAGCAATGACGTTTCAACAAGTTGTAGCTTCGAGTTAGTGTTTCAGTTGTTGAAATGCCATACACAAGGTCAAGCACGGAATGATAACTTCACAACAAAGAATTGCTGCGCCTATATAGGTAGGCGAGGGGGGGGGGGGGGGGTTGCAACGAATACTGTAGTGAAAAGGGGAATTTCGATTTACGATAGTAAGTAACGTTTTCAACATGAACCATGTCTCATGACTGATTTTTACAACTCCTAAAATACAGGAAGTGTTTTGTGATTTCGTCTGAATTTAGGTATGTTTCCTGTTAGAGGATGGAATTGATGTAATGGCAAGTGGCGCGCTATCGTACACGCGTGAACCTCAATCAATACTTGCCCAGACCAATCAAACCTTCCATCCCTTGAGATGGGTCGATTGGCACCAGAATCGTCTGGTGGGATGAAGAATTTGACTTGTGACTACCACTACCGTAGGACCACATATGACTCCGAAACGCCACCTACGGCCTCAATAGTTTGCTCACTTCCCAAACTTCACCCACAAGCGAGTAAGCCTTTAAGCAAAGTCCTATTTTGAAGCAATGAAAACAGGGTTCCGTGAGTAGAACAACCCCTTTACTAGGACAGAGAACGGGCTTCTTGAGTTCATTCAGCCCCTAAAAATCTCGTCCACCCTAGTGCATTTTCGTTCCACACTTTGCTCCGTTTTGCAGAAAATGCCATAATTTCCCTCACATAGGCGGTGTTATATGGGCGAGACTTTGGCATTTTATAACATCACCCATAGTTGTGTTATCCAGGCGTCGTGCTCTTTCTCCTCAACCCCAGGGAACCCTTTCGCTTCAGTCATGCTTTCTGGGCCAGCCCAGAGACCTCGACCGATGTCTTTTTCATTCTGCTGTTCCAGATTGGATTTAGCTTATATCTCTTAAAATTAGCTTATAGCATCTGGGGTAAAATGAGAACCGTGGAGGACCAAGGGGAGAATATGCTGGAAAACCTCCCTTCACACTTCCAATACAGCGCCATCCAAACATCCTCAGTAGAGCCTATTTCTATCGTTCATATTATAGAAACGCTTGGTGTTCGCTATTATGCTTTTACTGAAAAGAATGAATTGTTAGTAGCATCTCATCTTTCTCAATTCCTGCAACACTGAGATTTAGGAAAGCTTTTTTTTTCAACAAGTTGTTTCTATAAGCTTTTTTCAAACTTCTGTTTGTTTTGCGATTTCTTTGCTATAACGTTGCTTTTGTTGTCAAGTTGTTAAGAAAAACTCGAAAAAAAGCAAGTTTTCTTCAAAAAGTTGCGAGTTGTTAATCAATCCTGGTCTTGGGATGCGTTTGCGTAATCGACTTCCATTCAAAAATGAAATGGCATTTCGAATGGGTAGTGGCCTACCCGATTCCTTGCGGTAACCAACCGATCTATAAGTCAGTACCTTTATTCCTCTACCTCCAGTCCCAAGCCTTGTAAAAATCAATTCAAAAGGATCAACGGTTTTGGTGGCTTGGGATAATATTAGTTCCGAATCTAATCTCTGGACTATCCGTGCGTTAGTGCGCCACATGCCACTACACCACCTCCGCTCGAAAAGTATGATATAACCATTACAACGGCACGCCGATTCGACAAAGTCTACATTCCTTTAAAAGTAACTCTCGAAGGTACAATCTAAAGTACACATTACATTTGGAACAGGTGGCTTTGGACAGTTCCAACCTAGTTGCCCTATGAAGGCAAGCTCGACTGATGGTACCTGCCGCTCAACAAGCTAAAGGGTACTGCGTTATGTTTCGGACAGAGTAGGCTTTCAGACGATATATTCTGATTACCAACTTTAAGGACGTCTTTTTGGTGTTGTGACTGCATAGACGAGCTCTTTGCTGTATTGAGTTCAATACAAAGGGACCAGCCAGTTCACTGCACTTCATTTATTATTTCTTACTATTTTTGAGTATGGTTGTTTGTTCATCTTACTTCAAGTCACTCTTTGAGTTCTGAATATGCATTCTATTCGGCCTAAACATTGAGTTGCCGTGACCATACTACGGAGGTGTTTGGTCCTTCATCCTCAAAGTCGAGTCTGATACCATTCAACCATTTCCAGAGGGATGGAAGGCTTACTTGGTCTGGGCGAGTAACGGTCCGGGAATAGATACCCTGACCATTCACCACCACACCTCATCCGCCCTTCACATCCATCACCTCGCTATTATTGAATTTATTATTGTTACTGATATTATTGCACCTTATTACATGAAGCAACCTTTCCTGTTTGACTTTTTGTCTGTGTAATCAGGTACTGTAATCAGCTATTTGTATCAGCTACCCATTGCTTTATGAAGGTTGTTAGTAGAACAGAACATTGTTTTGATAACTGCATAAAAAACTTTTTTAAGATGACCGTTTGAAGATCATTTCTTTAGCTAGATATTCTCTCGGAAACCGCCCACATAACTAGTTCAGTGAGAAACTCGTTGTAACTGGGTGTGTAGGCGCAGCACGTCGATCTAATCGTTAGCTTCCTTGAAATTCCTTTACTCGCGGTTCCTCATAGAGTTACCGTTTGATTTGGTTTCCTTTTTAAATTGAAATGGTTGCTGGTTCAGACCATTTTCCTTTTAGGGGAAGGTGTAATAGCCAACAACAGTCATTTATAGCCAATTAGGCTGCCTGCTGACTGCAGTCTATTTCTTAGTTTATCACTAAGAATACAAAAAAATACGGGTTCGGATCCCTGCTGAGGCTGATGTTTTGCCGATAGCCGCCGAGACAAAATACTTTGCTTATGCATGCATAAGAAGGTTTTGTAGCATTTGAGCTGGCAATTCAAAGACATCTACAAATCTTCCGATTTTAACTTTTCTTTTGCCCAGTTTAGACTGCACGGGTACGAGTGTTTCTACCGAGAATCCTTCTCATTTCCAGATAACTCGCCCTTTTCCGGAAGCGAGTGCCGGGCTGAGGTTGGTCATTGTGCCGTGGACACAACTGTCTAAGCATCCTTCGATTTCCACCTACCCCTCATCACCTTTGATTCGCTTCTGTTTGGATTCTCTCCCGCTGTCAATTAGCAAGTATGCATTGTCTCCCCGGGGTGCCGTTTCTCTTCGGGAACCGGTTGGTCAGACTGAGCGCCAGAGAGTGCATAAGATGTGGAGTGTGTCGTCTCGCTGATAAGGGGTGTGTTAGAGGACATAAGAGTGAGGAGAGCAGATGCACATGCTTTCTACTCACTCCCGTACCACTCGCACCTACACCCCTCCCATTCCCTCGTTACCTTCAGCTCATTCTCCCGACATGTTTCAAGGTCCCTCATTAACCTAAAACTACCTGGAATGAGACCGAAATTGAGTGACCGATCTACACCTCAACAACGCAGCGGCATTCTCTTATCACTATTGATCGATCGATCGATAATCCACCGTACTCCGATCATGATGATATGCGCACGATGCGATCAGTTCGACCTTGACGTGGGCGTGGCTTTGTGGGCCCGCCCTTTCAGGTGTGTTCATCCGTAATTGGCACACACTCGTCTACTGCTACTGTACTCACACGTAGCGCATCTCAATACCCCCGCTGGGAGCGGACCCGGGGGGTATTGTCAGTCTATTCGAGCTGATCACCGTCACAACTGATCACCCACCACCACTTGCTGTGCACGACTGGCTGATCGCTTCGCTATTGATAAGCGATGATGACCTATGGCGTACGGGGTTCATTCCCGCGCCCTCACGTTAGTCCTACGGCAGTTTCTCCACTGGCCCCTGTACTACTGCCTATTCTGTCGGCTGCCATTACTGTCTATCCGTCTGGTTTGGTTCTTCTCTTTGGTGATTTGGCTTATATGACTGACATGCATCATAAAGCTAGGTTACCAAAGCTAAGCGCCTGACGCCTTTTGCCTATTCTCCTTTTCATTATATCCTTTTCAATTGGCTACTTTCCATGGATTTTACAATCTGAAGGTGCTGTTTTTCTAATTTTTCTTTTCAATACTTTATTTTTTCTACAAATATTAAGTAGATAGGAACCTGCAGTACAGAGATCTTTGATTATTTGGAGCGATCTATTTATTTTACTGTGAATCTCTCCGACACTGCTACTGCCCTATAGGGCCGGGTATTTACGACACTCGGGCAGAATTTTTATTGCAAACCACCGAATAGTTGTTGTTCAGATGCGGCTAAGTGCCCTGTCCAGATCAGCGACGAGATCTTCAGCGTTTTCGATTCCAACACTGAAACATCGAGAATCTTCTTTCACTTTTTACGTTTTCCTGATCGATTTTGCCATGCGGCATTTGAGAAGAGACACGGGCGCTGGCACGTTGTTTTGTTTGTGATAATTCGCTTTGTGTGTTTATCAGTAGGACGAGGGGTGTGCTGTGTGCTACGTACACACATACACCAGCCCCTGATCGCTTTAGACACCACATAGTTTGTGATCGAGTAGAACTCAAACACGGTCCCCCCTTTACCCATTTACCTGAGTCGAAGCAAACCCGGAGGGACCATTGGTTCTTTGACTTCACGTAGGAGCTGGCTACTATGTGACATCGACAGGGCGTGTTCCATGAGTGATTCCGTTCCTCCCAATGACACTGCATGGATAATTAGTCGAACTGACTAAAAGTGCTGAAATCAGCATAAGGGGGGGGGGG